>JAUOBU010303242.1:0-11792 GCA_032360585.1 Nereis procera | reverse complement strand
CCAGAGTGGGTGGTGCCAGACACACACCATTTCAGAGTACATTGCCACAGGGTCCATGGCATGAAATCATATGGTTGATTCTGTGAGCGCAACCACTTCTGAAATATGATACATGCATATGTGTCTGGCACCACCCACTCTGGCATCCTTGCATACCAAGTGGGCAGTGCCAGACGCACACTTTTTCAGAGGATATAAGTCAAAGTTAAATGGTCAGTCCAAATGTGTGTGATATGGTTTGCCGGGTACTGTCACAAAATATATATATGCCTTGGATGGAGTGTGTCTACACAGGTGCTCTCTCTCAGTCCCACACAAATTGGCTATTATACCGCTTGGAATATGCATTCACACATGGATTTATATACACACACCCACATGAAGGTGCCAGGATGAGCTAGAAAGCTCCCACATGGAAAATCTGGGTAATTACAGCCTCTAATCACGTTTTTAATGAGATTCTGACTGATTCCTTTGTTCTCTGATGACATGTGTGTGTGGGCTTCACTGGGTGCATACAGCAGCCTACTTGGTCTGGAGGCTCTCTGACTTATCAACCCACTTCAATGATTTCTTGTGATTGAACTACATCATCTACAGAAAGTCTACTTGTACCATATTAATCCCTGTGTAATCAACTGTACCCTACATAAATTTGGTGCTAATTGGTACATTTTGAAGCCTGTAATTGACAGATTTTGATGAAAAATGGGTTTCTCAAGATCAATGGATATGTGTGTTGGTGTGGACAAGAAGAGCAGCAGCTTTATGGGAGACAATTGGGCCATGACGTAAACTAGTCTTGCTGATCTTAAAGCCATAACGTTTGGTGTACAATGTGAAATTTTTAACCGAAAATACTTTTCGGGAGACAATTGGTCTATGACGTAAACTAGTCTTGCTGATCTCAAAGCCATAATGTTTTGGTGTACAAATGTGAAAGCGAGTGTCTTCTATCGGAGTGAACTAGATGCTGCACCTCACCGTCTAGACGGTCGTCTGGTTTTTTTGGTCGGTGTGTGGTCCGGCCTGTCACAGACTCCTGGTTGCTAGGCAACTAGTATTGATTTCTAGTCGGCTTTGAGTGGTTAAACGGATCAATATTTGAGAGAGCCCTTTTCTTGTTGCTGTTTTGCTCCCTGCTGGCAAATATTACTACAATTATGGCAACGTCAGGGATCGGTAAAGCCACTGGAGATGAGTCGGTACAGAGGATGCAATCTTATGCGACGCTGGTTGAGAGTGGTGTGAGTCAGCCAACACTATCTAAGTCAAGGATGGAGCCATCTGTAACATTGCAGAGGACAATTGAGCTCCAGGTGGAGCTTGCGACTGGTGATATTACCCATTTTCCACAGCCCGAGAAAATGCTACAAGACTTACAGTTTAGTCATTTTGATCTGGGTCTGATTGATGGTTTCCACATGGTTGGTCCTGGCCTGGTTAAGGTATCTTTCAAGAACCCGGCTACTGTGGAGAAATTTGTTGGCCAGTCAATCATTGTGGATCAACAAACTCAGTACCACTTTAGACCCTTGACTACTAACTTGAGAGAAGCGACGGTCTTTAATGTGCCGATTGAAGTGTCTGATTCAACCCTAAAACGATGCTTTCAAAACTATGGTACCGTGAGGTCTGTCACCACAAGTACCTTCAGGGACTATAGATGGATCAAAGATGGGAAGCGTTTCATACGGATCTCTTTGAACCCAGACACTGAACTACCGGATAATGTGATTATTCATTCGGAAACAGAAGGTCGGCTCAAATGTGAGGTGAGACCAAAGGGTGTCAGATTTCGTGCACCGATGTGTTTTAGATGTGGTGTGCGGGGTCATGTTGTTGGTGATTGTCTTGAAAATGAAGAGGTGTGTAGATTATGTAGGAAGAGAGGTCACAAAAGTAATGAGTGTGTTTCATACCCTGAATTGCCAGGGAGAGTGAAAGCTGTGTCTGTACCTAGGGTACGGTCAACAACAACAACAACGGATGATGGAAGAGATGGATTCACTAATGCCTCAGTAATACATGCTGTCTCTGAAGATGTGGTGCCTTTGCAAAAGGCTAAATGTGAGAAAACTGGTGAGAATAGTAGGGCTAACTTGATTGGTCCCCAGCAGGAAATGGAATGGCCCGAGGGTGATGACCCAGATGTCTGGAGTAGGAATGGAGACATGCCTCCTCCGAAGAAACAGAAGACGGTTGAGAAGAGTGTTGATGAGTTATCACTGCCATCGGTGTCATCGTCGGATGATAAGTCAGTAAAGGTGGATGAAAGGCAATCGTCTGGATCACTGATGTCGGGTATGGCTGTTGCGACAGAAAAACTGGATGAGACAAAAATGAAAGGGCTGCTCCAGCCAAACCCAGCTTGTCTCCCGATGGTGTCGGTATCAAATAGATACCAAGTTTTGGAGTCGGTCAAACTAGTCCATGTAGAGCCTGTACATGGTGGCAAAGGAACTGAGTCGGAACCTGAGGAGATACTGGGATACGAAGCCGAGGTGTCAATTGAGTGTCCCAGCTTTGTCATGAGTTCAAGTGTACAGGATGCAGATTCAAAGCAAGTGGCTGACAGGGTGAGGGAAAGGGATACTCGCATGCGTGTTAGAGATAGACCTAAGATTACACCTGATGATGATGGTGAACAGCTGAAACCTGGATCTGTATCACGGTCTAGATCGCGATCCCCTACTAAGGTAGAAATGCAACCAGCTGATCCCAGTCAGGATGTTCCGTTGAGTGAACAACCTGACAATATGTTTGTGAAACCTGATCCAATTGATGAAAAAGTGGTATCTCATGTGATGAGTGCTGCTGAAGATATGGTTGATTCAGTTGACGGAGATCCTGCTTCTACTTTTCAATCGACACAATTAAGTCAGCCAATTCCCCCGTCGGGTGTTCCAATGAATGTCTCATCCCAGAGTGAATCTGGAAGCATAATTCAACCTGATTTATCATGTAACATAATCCAAGATTTACAAATGTCAACTGACATGTCAGATGTAGTGGAAAGTGTTGGTGATGAAACAATTGGAACAGAGGATTCAGTAGACAGATCTGGAATGATGACTGATGATCCATGTATTTCCTTGGGGGGCTCTTTCATTGACGACAGTGAAACAGCCCCCTCAGTGTCGGCTCTAGGAGCCGAATTGGAGAAGTCTCTTGAAAAGGAGTTGGAAGTTGTGGCAGGAAGTGATTTGGAACAGAGTAAAGATGATGATAAGGATGAAATGCATGGGTGTGCTTTAGATGTTAGCATCACCCAATTAGAAGTTGGCTATACCCCTTTGAAAACGTCAACACCTGCTAAATCTACGCTGAGCTCTCTCCGTAAAAAGGCTCTTTCTTCCTTTAGATCTGGTAAGAGTTTCTTGACGGGAGAGAAAAAGAAAGAGGAGAAAGAGTGTGATAATATAATAGGTCAAGCATCTGGTGGAATGGAAGAAGGTGAACTGTCTGTCCCGGTGGAGAATGTTGAGGGAGATGAAAAAAGAGACGTGAAAGAGAGTGAAGAACCCAAATCAACTAAACCCAAAATAAAAACAAAAGGAAAGAAGAAGAGGTCTCTTTGAATGTTTTCGAAGATACTTCTCCTAATATAAATTTTTAAATAAAATTGTTTTAACCCAGTAATGTTCATATCCCACACTCTTATATTGGCGTCTCTGAATGTGAGACGCGATCTGATGAAGAAATATCTGGCTGTCAAGAGATTGATCAAACGAAATAAGATTGATATTTTATTGTTGCAAGAAGTGAATCAAATCAGTGAATTAAATATTTTACAACTGAGTGATAGCTGGGGTGGTTTTCTTTTTGTAAATAATGGTTCACTTCGAGCAACTGGGACTGCAATATGGGTGTGTAACAAGTTGAAAAATAATGTTCATGATGATAAAATAATCTCAAAATTTGGCAGAGCACAATTGATAACTTTGAAACTTAATGGTAAAGATATTGTGGTTGTGAATCTTTACTGCCCGAATGATCGTTCGGGTCGTGAGAAATTCTTAGAATTTATAAGGCCTTTTCTATGCCAAAAGAGGCTTTTTACAACAATATTAGGAGGGGATTTTAATTTTACTGAAACAATCGGTCTTAAGGACCGATTATACAATCGTAAAATGACAGCATCAAGAAGAACATTTGTAAGGTATAATAATTCTTCTCCTATCTTCAGTGCGATAAAGGGTGAGTTAAATTTGAAGGATGCATGCTATTATGAAAAGACTTCCTTTGGAATAGCTCATATGTATACTCACATGTCTAAGCATGGATGTTCAAGATTAGATCGTTTTTATTTTTCTGAATCAAACAGACTTAAGGTTAAGTCTGTTTCGACACATCCTTTTTCGCACAGTGATCACGATTTATTTAGGGTTGTTTTTGATACATATTATACTACTGAACAACCAAAAATCTGGAAAATGAACACTTCTGTGTTGTCTGATGATAAATTGATTGTTGCTTTTAAAAATATATGGAATTGGTGGAGTTTTCAGAGAGATGTTTTTAACAATATTTTTGATTGGTGGGATAGAGGTAAGTTGATAATTAAACAGGAAATGATATATTTATGTTCAAAATTACGCAAAGATGAACAAAATCTGGAAAAATCTTTGATTGATGAATTACTAAACTTGGAACTAAACTATGATAAAGAGTCTACTTATGATCGTAAAAATGAAATAAAAAAAGAGTTATGTAAAATTGAATTCAATAAAGATAGGGGTGTTTATGTGAGATGCAGAGAAAATAATCTCATATATGATGAATCAAATTCAAAAATGTTTTATGATAGCTTAAAAAGATATGAACAGAAAAAAGTTATGAATGAGATTATAACTGAACAAAATGTTCTGTTAAAAGATGTAGATAAAATAACAAAATATACTCATGAATATTATTCTGAATTACTAGGAGATTTGGAGGTGGATGAATATGCTCTGGAACATATTGCCTCTAAAGTTCCAAAATTAATTAGTATTGATGATAATAAAATGCTTACCAGTTTAATTACAAAAGATGAAGTGTATGAAGCTTTGAATTCTATGCATGATAATAAGTCTCCGGGTGATGATGGTCTCCCAAGGGAGTTTTATCGTGCATTGTGGGAAGTAATTGGAAATGATCTGGTTTTACTGTTGAATAACATTTTGTTTAGAAAGGAATTACCAGCTTCGCATAAGAATGCTTTGGTTTCTCTGATATATAAAAAAGGTGACATAAGACTTCTAAGTAATTGGAGACCAATTAGTCTTCTGAATGTTGACTACAAATTGTTTGCTAAAATTATAGCTAAGAGATTAAACTTTTTTTTACCAAAATTGATTGGCTTAAATCAGGTGTGTGGAATAAAAGGTCGAAAAATGCAAGACCATCTATGGACATTAGACAATGTGATAGAGAAATACATTGATGAGGATCTTCCTGGTTTTTTGATAATGGCTTTAGATCAGGAAAAGGCCTTTGACAGGATAAGTCATAACTTTATTTTTCGGGTATTACATTTTTTTGGGTTTAATGATGAATTTATATCAATAATTAAAATTTTCTACTCTGGGGTAACTTCTCAAATTAAAATAGGAAATGATATAACAGAGAAAATCATGGTCAGACGTGGGGTGAGGCAAGGTTGTCCGCTCAGTATGGCGCTTTTTGTGGTGGCCATGGAGCCTCTGATTCTGATGATTAATGATGATCGGAGACTCCGTGGCTTACCTTTAGCAGGTCCACAGGTACTGAAGGTGCTTTGTTATGCGGACGATACAACAGTTATTTTGAGAAATCAAGCTGAATTCTTTGCACTGTTGGATATTTATGGGGAATTTGCAAAGGCATCCAATGCAAAGATAAATAATGACAAAACTCAAATGTTGCAAATAGGTATGCTCAGTGAGAAAGATAAATCAAATGACAAGATCAAGCATTATATAAAGACTAAAGTAAAGATCTTAGGAATTTATTATGGCAACTTTAAACAAAGATTAGAAGATAATTATAACCCTAAATTGGCTAAAATTAAACAGATCCTGGATAGATATAAAGGTAAAGTGAAAACTTTATATGGTCGTAAACTCATTCTGCATGCTTTTGTTTTTTCCAACTTATGGCATGTAGCTTCAGTAATAAAGCCTTCAAGAGATATATTAAAGACTTTACACTCTTTGATTCTTAAGTTTCTATGGTACCCAAGGAGAGATTATCCAATAAAATTTGAAACTTTGTTACTACCTGAGAATCGAGGTGGAATAAATCTAATGAATTATAAGATAAGATTTGATTCCTTACAAATATATTGGATAATTGAGTTACTCAATGAAGATAGAGAGGCCCTATGGAAGTCCTGGGCTTATAGAAATCTCTTCTTTTATTTACGACGCATTAAGCCAGGGGAGGAGATTGTAAGTACAGGCTTCAGAGTAAATCCTACTGAGTCATACCAACAAATAATAAACCTGTCAGTTTCTGCAGATGTTTTTAATGTAGAAAATTTACATTGTTTCAAGAAGGTAATCCAGATTGATAGTTTTATTAAAAAGAAGAAGTATGATTCTTACATTCCCTTCATCCAACAAAAATGTTCTAATCTGGATTGGGATTTGAATTGGAGGGTGTTATATAAAATTAGAAAATGGCCTGTCTTTATGAAAGAATCTGTTTATTTATTTGTACATCAGTCAATAAGGACCTGTGATGCTCCTCTTAGGTGGTATATGCATATTAGAAAATTTGTCCCATGTCAATTATGCGGACTGGCTAGGGAAACTTATCACCATCTATTGATTGACTGTACTGAGGTCCAAGTTCTAATGAGAACTTATAGTAACAAATACAATATAAATGGTACGATTTTGAAAGCCTTTGTGGCTCTTAACTTTTTAGAAATTAATACAACACAGGTGGTATATTTGGCAGGTGCTTTACGTGCAATTGCTAGAAACACTTATGTGTACCACAAACTTTCGTACCAACCTAAAATGGTAAAGAAAAAAGTTAATCTTCTAAGAAACATCAAATTAGAACTCGGTGAATTATGCAATGGCATTGATATGTTTTTAGAGTCACACAAGCATTAAACTAATAATTGTTTCTAATAATGAAAACAACAATAGGTAAAGCAATGCGATGATAGGACTTCTAGTGATTTATGCAATGGTATTGTTTTTGCTTATTGAGGTGAAAACCTCTTTTTGAGGTTAAAACGCTGATTTTCAGCGTTTTGTAAAAATATAATTTTGTATGAATCTGTGCGTGGATGTATATGTGATGAATGCAGCTTGGTGTTGAGGAACCTTTCGGGATCCAAGGTGAAGATATCATGGTGGCATTTTTCAATGTATTGTCCAATTAATGTATGTGATGTTGTGTATAAATAATGCTAAAGATTGGTATATTAAATCGTGGGTTTTTCCATTGGTTTGATAGCATACACTCTCTTCAGGTGTGTGCCCCTAGTCACGTGTTAGTTGCGTGCCTATATATCATTCCTTTTGGACTGATCCCCTCTGGAGCCGGAGTAGGCACCGCCTGGGTGATGGGCATTCGGTGTCTGGTCTAATGGATCTGGGGGGGATTAAGGATGCTGGGATGGTGAAGGAATACATATGATTCATGATTATGAAATAATAACAGATATGCTGTCTGGTCGGACTGATTTTTTCCGGAGCCGGAGTGGGCACCGCCCGGGTGATGGGCATTAAACGCTCCCGGGTGGTGTCTGGTTTGATGGGTCTGGGAGGGATTGAGGATGGCTAGGATGGTAATTGTGTACATTTTAAACTTATATGAGAAATTGAGCCAGGTGTATTATCTGGAAATTACCTTCATGCAGGGTGAGCGGCGCCAGACACACGCCAGTTCGAGGAATATAGGGCAAAAATTTAGTCTGCCCTATTAAGATGTAAGAGGTTTGGAAGAAGAATTGAAGGCGATTAAGAGAAGGTGAAGAGTAGGGCCCCCATGGCACCGCGAGATATATTGTCGGACATCTTGGTAGATCTGTAGGTTTCCCAGGGAGATTGAGAAATTAGAGTGTATCATTCAACACAATTTGGAAGAATGAATAAATGGCTTTATTAGATGGTTTATACATGTATAGACCCGGAACTCCAGAGAGATTCCAGTTAAACACCAGAGGAAATCTGTGTGAATCTTGTGTAGTTGGCATGGTGCCTACTGAAATCCTGTGAAGTTCTTGTTAAATCCTGTCGAATGCCGGATAAATCCTACTCATTCCGGACTATTTATTTGATATACCAGTGGAAATCGGTGAAAATCGGGGGTATTCCAGAGGAAATCCAGTGGTAGTCGGGGTAATTCCAGAGATATACCAACTAGATACCTGTGAGATACCAGAGGTAGTCGGGGTGATTCCAGTATAAATCGTAATATTGAGGGTTGAAGGGCAGACTACCCGGATTCATCCCATATCGGTGAGTTGGGAGTATTCCGGAGAAATCTTTGAAGCCCGAAGATTAATACGGGACAATTTGAGAGGGGCTTAACGAGGGTGCTGGCCAAGAGTGATCGCTACTAACAGACTGGTGAATCCACCTCACACAATTGACTGGTCAGATTCACCACTTGGAGGCGGCAAGTGTGGGAAACTATGATACTGATGTCAGCATGGAGTTTTACTTAGTAGGTGGGCAATCAAGATGATTCAGAGGGATTTACAATCTATCAGTACATCGCAGATAAGAAATTGAATATCACTAGTACTCAGGAAGTTGGGGAGATGAGGGACGAGATAACGAGGCAACATCCTCAGCACTCGTCCTCTCACAAGTGGCCCAGGGCATACCAATATGTGGCACACATTAACCATCTACTTATCGATAAGAATATGTTCCTGTCAAAATAAACAAGTCAAAACAGTACAGAATGTCCTAGCCGACAGACTTTCGTCACCTACTTCTCCCCCTTCTATCACATTTGCATTAGTCCAACTCACCACAATTATCTTCTTCATATGGTTTGAATATCACGCTTCATATGTGAAGGAAAGTTGCTTGATACATTACTCTCATGAGTAGATATATACAAACAAAGAAACACAAACTTGTGGGACGATTGTGTCATGTTTTTGTTGTAATATATTTCAGACGGCAAAGGGTATCAGGTGTAACATCGTTTTCGGATCTAAATTTTCGTCTCATACTCGACATGATCGAATGCAGAGCTATGGCCAGAAAAGAAAATATGCTCGTCCTTGTTCTGATATACAAAACATCCCCTCTTTTTTTTCTTTTTTTTTGGTGTGGGGGGGTTCTTGATTGGGGGTGAGATTCTCTTAACTTATCGATGCATAGAATAACAGACGTAGCTATGTCGTGCGGTCATCCTGGTGGCGTCGTGTGTTAGCTGGATACACCTCTGGCTAGCCTACGTTAAGATGCTCTTGACTTGTTGGTGCTTGGATAATTGATGTTTATCTGCTGATCGTATATTACTCTCAAAGCCCTTGCCACATATATGCTGACTTGAATCGAGCTAGATCAATCACTCTTGAGCCATATAGAACTCAAGAGTGATGGATCGATCTTGGTGCAATTTGATGCATATATGTCCAGTTGGAAGGTGCATTGGGCATCATGTCTATCCATCAGGGGGGCAACATTTAGCATTTCGAGCAGCAAAGAGTTAACCTTCACACTGCAATGACCACAGAATCGCCCATGGATATTGTGCCTTTCAAGTCCAATTTGAACGCTTCTGATGGTCCTATTTAGATGAAACCGAAACCTACGTGTAGTAGAGAATGAGATCAGGCCATGTGGCTGTTTCATCAATTCACAGCTCACTAGCATGAGCTGTGAATTGATGAAATAACCACATGGATGGAAATCACTTCAGTAGGGAGAGGGTTGAGAAGTAGGGACAATCAGATATCTTGGAGTCTGTTCTTCTGTCATTCTCGGTCAGATTTTCACAGGTGGTCTACAGTTTTCACAGAAGTGAACAAGCAATAAGTGAAATCCATATTATCAAAGAAGGTTACATATAAACGGTGCTCCATGATCACAATCACTAAAACACCCAATTTACCTATGCAAAGGTTATCTTGCTCAGAAGGAGAGGTCCAGCAGAATGAATTAGGTGCCTCCATGACCACAGCCATCCAACTTGACAGACCCCCAGTCTTGTTGCACGAGGATGTCAACCTTGTCACTACTAGATTGATTACCATCCATTTGACTATTTCATCAATTCATTACTCACGCTAATGAGCTGGGAATTGATGAAATAGCCACATGGCAAAATTATATTCCCAACTACGGTTTGATTTTCATTTCATCCAAATTGGACCATTAGAAGCCTTCCAATCGGACTCGAAAGACAGAGGTTGATTCGGGCGTTATAGGATTGAAAGGGTTATTGAAATTGATCACTATTCATAAATACAGCCACATCCCAAAGAGTAGAGAGTGTGTGAGGTCAGGAGTGCGGGATCCGATGAACACTGCCCTGCTCCCTATCTCTCCTTCTTCCATCACGTTTCTTAGAAACTTCACAGATTGGGAAATCCATCCGAAAACCATTCTCCATGAGATTCTCTCTACGGGGTTCAGAAATACCAATTTGGAATCCAATTTTACAGGAATGCAATTTTTTTCGGAAATTGGTGCATGGGAAGATCATAAATGTACAATATAAAATATGACTAGTATGGGACCTCGTAGTTGTGCTTCGGATATCTGATATGAGGAGGACTCATTGACTGAGTAAGTTCCGTTATGGTACCAGTTGGATCTAACTCTCCTTGTAACCGTTATCTTGGCACCTGTCATCCCACGGTTTCAGAGGGACAACGATTCGGGGCTCGAGTTGAAGGCAACCAGACGTTTCGTGGAACATTGCCTTTTTAGTTTCTTTCAGTATACATGATGGATATATAAAGATAGAATGAATTATTTTCATGACGGGGTGGATGTATAGGAACGAAACTAGGCCTGAAGGCCTTTTAAGGTTTGCTGAAAATGAGAGTTACATGAAAAAAGACAAGCGAAATTTGAATATATAAAGATAGAATGAATTATTATAATGATGCCTCAGAGACATATCTAGATGCCTCATACCTCCCCTAACTGCCAATAGACTGCCTGGAGCCATACGTATGGCATCTCTTAACCGCATCTCATACGTCTCTTTTTGCCGCATATTGCCTTCAAGTCGTATCTCAAATTGTGTCTTACATTGTACTGGAAAAGGCATGAATACATCCACAAGCCGTCGCATGGACCGTCTCATGACTGCATTATACCACATGAAGAAGTTAAGTGGTGACAGGTAATTGGAGGTGGACGAACCCCTCGAAAAACTGCCGCTAAATCGCGTATGTGAAGAACAGGTATAACAAGGAAGTAAATACAAGCAAGGTGTTGATTGGCCGCTATACTTAGATAACAGGAAAATGTAATTACGGAACATCAGATATGAAAGCTAGTCTAGAGTGGGCTGACAATCATCACAGGCAGCATGATCGACCTTTCCCATTTATAACCTCTATCCACTGGGTCTATTTACTACATCTACTCAAGTACTGTAGGATACTGATATCCCATCGGAAATGATCGTACTTGAAAATTACTTGAGTACTGTAAAAAAGAGGTTTGCTGTACGATATGATGTTTGTTAGCCTGTTACAAATGACAAACAACTGACCTGTACTCGACGATGCATCGATGAGAAGGGACCTGACATTTTAAAACCTGCAAGTAAGTCTTTGAGATGCAGATTCAAATGCCGCTTTCAGGAGGCGTATCAAACAAGTACCAGAC
>JAUOBU010301021.1:0-11794 GCA_032360585.1 Nereis procera | reverse complement strand
AGGAAAATTCTAAATACTAGGCAATAAAACAGAGCAAGCATAACATACAAGTGCAGAGCATTGACTCATAGAAGTGCAAAATACATGACAGGGTTTAAGTTCACAGTTGTAAGTGCAGAGCAGTGCTAGCAAGAAACAAAAGTCAAAAGGTCAGTTTATAATAAAGCTTACATGACAGAGATGAGATAAAAAACATTCCAACAGTGGATCAGTGCGAAGAGGTTACTATGATAGCAGGTTTCAAAGACAAGAACTGCTACAGACTAGCACCAAAATAAAGACAGGAGGCCATCACCAGTTAGCAAGCATGCAGCAAAGCTTTGGGAGTGGAAACCATAATCCGATATTGGTTGTTAGATACTAGGACAGGTGAAGCGCTTAGCGAGATGAGAGAAAGTTATTACTCACTTCATAATCTGTGACACTGTATATCAATACACACACATATGTTGCCTCTTCTTGCAATCACAGGACCTAATCTCGTTCACACGAGAATAGAACGAGATTGGTTCATTTGAAACTAAAAACACTTCTAAAAGTTTGTTAAATTCTAAGAAATCCAGAGGAGAAAAGAATGCTCTCGACCATAGGAGGTACTCCTGGTATTATAGATCCATAAAAGTGAGAAAGTTCATCAGTAAAACCTCAGGGATTGGAGAAATATCAGCAGGGATGAGATCAGAGTTGGAATCCCACCATCTTCCTTGATACAAATCAGCTGCCTCTTGAGTAAATCTCATAAATCCCAGTTAAAACTCCACTGATAGATCCTAGGATTGGTAGATCTGCCTCTACTTCTCTTGGTATACTTTGTACAGAGAGACCAACATTTTTGGTGAAGAAACATCAAATCTTCTCGAGCGTGGAAACGGAGCGCGCCGCCATTTGGAGCGCGGGAGGCGGACCACATTAGATGCAAACGGTGAATTACATTTCGATGACAGGTTGATCACTGCTATCGTTCGAGAAGTATTGGTGGACAGGTCAAGTAGTCAAGCCAGTTTTGATGAGGAATGGAAGAACACAGTCGAAGATGTCTATGAAGAAACCCTTAAAGTAAATAACAGTACTCTATTAGTTCCAAATGACTTTACAGAGGACAAGATTAATGCTAACATCCAGCAAGAAGAAGTGAAGCTAAGACTCAAACAGATGTCATCAGATACAGCCCCTGGACCTGATCAAATACTTCCCCTAATGATTATTAATACAAGAGAATCTATCATCAGACCTCTTACTAACCTTTATCAGTTTTGGTGGAACACAGGTGTGGTTCCCTCTGTTTGGAAGAAAGAGAACAAAATCTTCATTCAAAAGCCTGGAAAAAATCATTACAACATCGCGAAATCTTACAGAAACCTAAGTTTAAGCAGCATGAATGGCAAGAATTTGGAAAGGATCATCACAAGAAGGTGACAGATTTGGATGGAAGCTAATGGCATGTTGGATGTAATGCAATACGCATGCAGGAAAAACAGGAACATCAGTGAAGCACTCCTCAGCTTTACTTTAGATGTTCTGAATGGCAGGAAGAAAGGACTGTCCTCAGTCATCACATTCATAGATTTGGAGGGCGCATTCGATGCTGTGTGGAGAAAAGGCCTTGTATTTAAACTACACGAAGCCGGATTGAAAGGACGCATATTGTGCTATATATCAAATTATCTCACTGAAAGAACTGGAAGGATCATTGTGAATGAATTCATCACAGAATGGTTCACCATGAACATTGGAGTTCCTCAAAGATCTGTTATTTCTCCAATTCTTTTTATTTTCTATATCAGTGAGATGACTGGCCAGTTGTCTAAATACATATCATACGCTGATGATCTGACGGTGTGGACATCGCATTTAAATGTTGATAGGGCATCCAGTGAAATGCAAGACAATATCTCAGATCTTATTAAGTGGACTAATAAATGGCGACTGACAATCAACCTCACAAAAACTGAAACAATGTGTGTAACACAAAATCAGTCAACTCAGGTGAAGGTTAACATTGGAAACTCTAGTCTGAAACAAGTCAAAACTAAGACCTGCCTAGGTGTAATTTTTGATGAGAATTTCAGTTTCAGGAAACACATTGACTATGTTTGTACTAAAGTTGGGGGGGCACTCAACAAGATCAGTGCACTTCCAACAGATAAGGGAGGCGCTTCCACTGAAATTTCATTAAGATTGATTCTTGCATGTGTTAGACCACACATGGAATATGCATATCCTGTTTGGTGTCACATTCCGGATTATATTTTTAAGAAAATTGAGCGTTTCCACCGCCTGTGTTTAATCAGAGCCACAAAATGCTATTTTTCCACACCTACAGCATCATTGGAGGTTCTATGTAATGTTCCACCCCTCCGACTTAGATTTGAGGAAATCCTCATCACTCAGATGACTAATATCCTGCGTAAGCCTGAATCTGACCCCCTGCATAAAATGATGAATAATTTGTTAAACGAGGAATCTTTCATGGAACACCGTATGATCACCCCACTCCATATGTTTAAAATGGCTACAAGAACTCTCTCCCAAACTGTGGACCTAGAACATATTGACAAGCTTAAAAGCAGCACACTTGAGGACTTAATTCTGCCCGTGATTCATGTTTCAAACAATAAAGATAATTTTGGAAACTCACATGATAGAACAGCAGAGCAGAGACAAGCTGCTGTTATTTCTGCTATGAAAGAAATAGACAAGGTAGATGAACAAACGATTGCAATTTTCACTGATGGTTCTGCACTGGGTAATCCTGGGCCATGTGGGGCTGGGGCAGTGTAAACGGTCTTGATGCTGAACCGATCAAGATTAGGAAACCTGTGTCGAAATGTAGTACGAGCTACCATGCTGAACTGCATGGTCTACTCCTAGCGCTGACATTTGCATTGGATTTCCTCAATACTAATAATTTCAAGATACTCAGAATTGTTTGTGATTGCATGAGTGCAATCAACAAAATGTGCTCATGTTATTTTGATTCTATGTATACTAATGTTGTTCAAGAAATCTATGTTTGTGTTTGTAAGTTGCAGAGCATTGATGTAAATATTGTTGGTACTTGGATTGGGGGTCATATTGGTCTTCTCCCAAATGACCTTGTTGACCTTGAGGCTAAAATGGCAGCTCACGAAGCACAATATTTGGATGAAGAATTGTGTATTCCTCTGGCTATTTTTAAGTCACATGCGAAGAGGTTGCTGAAAGAGAGATGGCAAAAATCCTGGGACAATGCTTACCTCGGCTCACATCACCACATGGTGCAATCCACTGTTTCCGACAAAGGATACAGGAGTGTAACATGTGGAAGAGCTGAGGTTAGATACAACAGGTTAGTTCTTGGCCATAGTTTGCTGAAAGAGCATCAATTTAGGATGGGTTTTGTGCCGTCCCCCACTTGTAAGTGTGGCATGAGCAGGGAGTCTGTCGGACATGTGTTGATTGAATGTGGAGAATATTACAACGAGAGAGAGACTCTTTTTAAATCTGTCGAAGAAATCTACAGCAAGCACAATGTAGAACCAGAACTGTGCAGATTGGATTTTTTATCACTTTTGGGTGAAGCAGATATTGCTAAACCAGTTGCTAATGACATTAGAAGGGCAGTTTTGACTTTTTCTGGGGAAACAGAATTGACAAACAAACAAGTAGATTTAAGCTTTATTAGGAATTCTGGCTATGTTTGTTATATACCCCTGACCCGGCGAGCAACCAGGCCACATCACTCTAAACACCATCTCAGCACAGATGTGGTTGAACTCCAGACAACTGGAACAAAGGGGGGCATGCGGCCCCACTTGACAATACCCTTGAATTACTATCTAATGGTCTTGCCAGGTTTCCCCAGCGTCAGCCCCAAATCTCATTTTGGGTAGCTTCACCCTAATTACCGTAATCAAGGAAAGCTAACAATTCGTGAACACAACGGCAAACACTCATTTCACACCACCAACAATAATGACAATATTAGTATGTAGCCAATGACCCGTAACAACAAACTCACAGGATTTCACACAGCCCTACATCCCGCCCCGTAGTATGATATATATATAGTAGTAAGTTATTTGGAACATTTAACGGCTACAAAGATGGTTGGTTCGCGCAATACCCTGGGCTTGGGCGCCTCAGGAGACCCTGAGTGCCAAGAGCACAAAGTGCGGCGCCCAAGACAGACACCACTATCCGATCGTCCCTACCCCACTTCCCCCCCCCCCCCAACCCCCCTCCCTTTAGGCAAAACTTATAGGACTATGTGATTCGGCCTAATGTATTGTTCGAAAGCCGTCGACCGCCAACGCCCCATTTCCCTGATCCTCAGTACAGACACCTTGCATTGCCCAGTCTGTGCATCGGCCCACCCTAAAGCTATGTGTGTTATAGGCCGACGGATCTTTGCTGATCAAACGGCATGCCGCATGCAGGCACGCAGTAACATCCAAACACGAAATAGGTATCTGCGCTCCTGCCTTCCGTAGGAAAAGGAACCCGGGCATACACCCCGCTCAGACAAGTATAGTGACATCGCCAATGCCGGACAGAAAGCCGTCTGGCCCCTTCTCGGCAACCAGAATGTTTTGGCCCCAGTTGAAAATTTATACGAAGAGAAACGGACTGCGAAGCCCTGTAGCTGGCCCCGTGCCGGCACTCGTACCACATCCCGAAATTGTAGGCCATGGTCACCTCCCGTGTACTCGGAGACCCTCATCGCCCACAGGAAAACAGTTCGCATTAAAATCAAATCCCATCTTGAGCGTGTGACAAACGGCAGGGCACGCACAATATCATTGAGCAACAATTCACCAATTGGCAACCGTGCCGGTGCTACCCCTTCTAAGTTCTTGGCTCCCAGTATTAATTTACGAACCATGTAATTCTCGGTGGGATCGCGAAGGCCCCGAATCTTAAAATTAGCGGCCAGCGCAGACATTGACGAAAGAATAGTGGCCGCTTTCTTGCCCAGTTTATGGAGAGCAGCGATATATAAGCATACTGCATTCAGCGACTCCAGAACCAATAAGTTATGCTTCGTACAAAAGGATGTATATTCCCTCCATATCCTACTGTACGCCCCGGCGGTGGACGGGGCAAAAGCTGCGTGCAGCAACCTGTCAACCCGTTGATTTAGATCGCCGGCTGCCATGGAGCTGGTACCGAAACTTGGTGCGGAGAAAACCCCAAATGCACCATTTCGTCCGGACTCATCTGAAAACGGGATAATTTATCACAAACAGTGTTGGCCGTTCCAGGAATATGTATTGCCGAAAATCTGATGTTGTGGAAAAGTGATACTAGGACCATTGCCCGTACCAGCTTCATGACATCCTTCTCTCGTGACGTACGCTTGTTAACAACATGAACGATGGCTTTGTTGTCACAATGGAAAAGCACAGTGGTATTAGACATTTGACAAAGGAAAACATGCATCATAACCAACAGTGGGTACAACTCTAAGTATGTAATATTTCGAGAAGACCAAGAATGCGGGTATTTGAACTGGATCCATTCCGACCCGAGACATGCCCCCGCACCCATGTGGCAAGCATCACTAAAAACATGAACTTTGCTAGCAATTTGACATTCGTAATCATACATGAAACCTTTCCCCGTATGATATTGAAGAAAGTATAGCCAGATTTCCAAGTCCTTCTTCATTTCACCAGTAATTCGCACGAAATGAAACGGTTTCGAAATTCCGATTGTAGCGTCATATAGACGACGTAGGAAAGGCTTCCCTGGTAAGACCACATCAGTGGCCCACTGAAGGCGGCCAATCAAACTAGTCAGATCAGAGAGACGGCATTTGTCTTCACTCAACAATTCAGTAACCTGAGTCGCATATAACTTCAGCTTAACAGGATCTAGCGTCGCTTCCATGGTAATAGACGATAGTAACACACCCAGGTAAACAACCTCCCTGGCCGGACCAACCGTCTTGTGCGGCGCCAGTGGAATGCCTAGCCGCTCACATAAAATTTGGAAAATGCGTAACGACTTTCGGCATTCATCAAGTGATTGCTCCACAAAGAAAAAATCTTCTACCATGTGCGAGACATGCAATACTCCCAGTTTGTGTTTAAGGATCCATTCCACAGATGTACTGAAGGACTCAAAGATACGACATGAGGAAGAGGCCCCCATAGCCAAACACTTGTCGTAGTAGAATTTTTCCCCAACCCGAAAACCAAGCAGATGATGATCTGCCGGAGCGACTGGTATTATCCTGAAAGCCTTCGCTATATCCGACTTGGCCATGAAACAGTTAGTGCCCAGCTGTAGTATGTGGCCAATAGCAGTCTGAACTGTGTCATAAACAACAGACGCGTACTCCCTAGGGATGTTTGAATTGATGGAAGTATGATCATAGGGAAAAGACAGGTTGTGTATCAGGCGATATTGGCCTGGTGCAGACTTAGGAATTAAAGCCAAAGGCGAGATCTGATAAGTGCCAAAAGGCATGGCCTCGAAGGGACCTTCAATCCTACCGGCTTCAAGTTCTAGTTCCAGAAATTTGTCAACTTCCTCTGGCAACAAAGCAATTGATTTAGAGTTGGAGGCGATTGTACACTTAGCGTTTTCAATGTAATCAAGCGAGAACCCAGACGTAAAGCCTGCGACAAGGTAATCACGCATTTCAGGATCATATCCAGCAAGGAAACATTTCAATTCATCAGCGTGAACTGGAGTAACCACTCTGCCCTTGGAATTTGCTGATACCCTGTCCCTGACCCTGGACTGATTGGAAATTATCTCTTTCTTTTGCTTTACCATTTTGACGGCAGGTGTACAGGGTATGCTGGCCACGGCCGCATGGGCATTCGTGCTTGTACCTGCATGATTCGACTGCGCACCATTTACCCCTCGAGTGATAGAGAACACAGTAACCTTTTGGCACAAACGGCTGGTCTCGCTTGTAGTGGCCTGAACGGGAATCCCCAATCGCGGCACTACCAGACGCACTTGATCCTGAGCGCCCTCCATACAGAGCCCATGTGAAAAGGTCAAGTCTACAACAGTCCCAGCCAAATGGGTGATCCTTCAAAGCTGCACGATCTAATCTGAATTCTCTGTCGTACCAGATGAAATTTCCCCCCAACCCCGCCAGCCTTCTGACATCATGCGCATAGGTGTATAAATAAGGCAGCTCAGTCTGCAAGGAAGGCTGTTGGATGTACACCGAGATGAAAATCTCGAAAGCCCTGGACCAATCTGACACTGTACGTATTTCCTTCTTGTCCTTCGTTAGCTTAATTTGGCCCCCCTCGGCCGGATCTAATGCAAATGTATATTTAGAGTGATCATCAGTGTGCAATAATAAGGCTAGGTCGACAAATTCATTCACCCATATTTTCTCTTTAAGCTTTTGGTCAATGTTGAAACCCAAAGGTAAGCCTCCTGTCATCATCCGCCGTAGATGCGGTTCAATCGAACTTGTTGACCCCCCCCCCCCCCGTCACTCATGTGCATGGTGTTTATCTGGTGAACCTGCGGAATGGCAGCAGGGCCGTTCGCTTCACATAAAATATCTGATAAGTAACCTGGTGATCGGGCGTGATGCTCAGAACTGGTAACTGCTGGGAGCGGATTCTGACAAGAGTTCGTGGTAGCTGTGTGTGCATGAGTGAATAAGCTGGGCGAATAGCTGCTAAGAACATTTTGCGACGAGATATGAGGATTATTAGGTACAAAACCAGTAACATCAACACCTGCATTGGACATAGATGGTAAACCCACCATACCTGATGACAAAGGATTCTCTACAGTCTGTCGAGGTATTCCCCGATTGGTTTCGGCTGCATACGCAGTAAGTGGTGGAGTAAGATTTCCCGATCCCGCCGAAGATGTACGTCCGGCACACGACTCCACCCTTGCAGGGAGAGCATGCGACGAAAGTAACTTCACTAACGTGGTGAGTGTGCCATCAATTCGATTGAAACGAGTAACCGTTTGAGACATGAAGGCATCGAGCTTGAGGCCTAAGGTCTGCACCTCATCTGACTGCTGGGATTCCCCCATCGTGGGGCTACTGGGATGAACAGGAATCGACGCATCCGCACTGGATCCTTGTGTCCTCGCAGCAACAGACTCCGCAGTGGACGAGCCTGCCCGTAATGCGAGGGAACCGTCCGGCATGCTGCCAGATGTTACCCCCGCAGATGAAGTAAGGTGGTCTGGCAGTGTATCAGACTGACTGTGTGTGTTGTTAGTAGCTTGGGAAACGTGAGACTCATCATCGGAGGAAATAGCAAGCGATTGCAGCACCCGCAAAGCCTCCTCGTTTTCCACTACCTTGACAGATGTAACTCGGCGTCTGACGGGGCGTTTCGAATAAGGCGCGGAAGCACACCGCGCTTCGCGTCCGCGTGCCTTCCCCGGCATTGTGCTACAAAAATGTTAGGACCTCTATAAGAAATCAATGAGTTACTTCACAAATTCCACTTCTTGCAAACTATGAATCGCAGTAAAATGTACTTACTCGCAAAGTGTGGTACCTCACGGGAATCCGGATCGGCTAAGCAGACGATAGTGTGTACTTAGCGTGCGACGCAACTCGAGTTGGCCGAGGTGACGTCACAATGGTACCCGACCTGCCCAACCAATTAGATCACGCCGTGGCTGTCGTCGCTCGGCACCGGCACGTGCCACTAAGGTGAACATGAACGCTAACAAATAAACAGACTAAACTGGTAGTCCCACCAAAAACCGAAACCCGAGACAGAACACCTGTCAAATGGTATAACCCGGTCGTCCCGACAGCGCTATTGCCGCCTGCGGGACCGATGCGAGCAACGCAGCCCGAATGTTGCGCTGATACTTCTGAAAGCCTGATGACCAGGCTGCACGACCTGGGTGAATTAAGTCCGAAGAGAACTCGGCCACCGGGAGGTCTGAGCCGTCCGGCCTCTCAGTGAAACCCCGAACCGCATGAATAGCCATATCCTGACGTGTCTCACACAAGTCAAATAAAGCACTGTTGAATTCCTTGACTCGACGCCGAAACTCCTCCAATGGGAAGGCAAATCCTGCCTCTCTGTTAATGCAAGTTAGGTAAAGAACAAAGCCCACGCCCTGGTCTTTAATTAGACGGCCACCGAGTTCAAACGTTTTCTCTGCCACCGAGCTGCCGGTTTCACATGGCCGGCACAAGTCATTAGATCCCATCTGAATCAACACAATTAAAGGCTTGTGAATACTTAGCGAAGAGATCGCAGACTCCATTGCTGGTCCAGACAGTAAGGGCGCTGATGCGAAGACCACCTCCTTTATCCTCTGGTCGACCCTCAGGAAGTGAGCAAAACACATGCCTCGCCTACTGACGTGCCACAGTCCGTCACGGCGCACCCTCCTCTCCAGGTGCCTCCGCGTCGCCTTAATGAACGAATGTCCCAGCAATGCCACAACCGGCCGCTGAGCCAACCTCGGAACGCATTCCCATAGTGCTCGCTTCTTCCCAGACTTGCGTGATCTCACCATCTTGCAAACAGCGAGCTCACACAAATCAATTTCCCCTATTATCGTCCACCCACTTATGCCCTATGCATCCCTATTCAGTCCTGTGCCACATAGTGTGAAGTTGGTGGGAGAAAAGACCAATGATAGAGCTATCAATCTGGGGCAAAATCAACTTGATAATATTTCAGGGGGAAAATGAGCAAGCTTTTTAATATATGCCAAATATTGCTATTTTCAATGAAATTTGTCTCCATCATCTTGTGTACTCAGCATCCTACTTAATTCCAACCCATGTTTAGAGAGAACATATTCAGCTTATGATTTGACCCTTTTACAACATCACCAATTTTCTTTCATGTGCCTATTTCATCAATTCACAGCTCATGCTGATGAAATTGCCACATGTTCAGATCGCTGCTACACTTTGGTTTTTGTTTCATTTGAATCAGACCATGAGAAGCTTTTTAATACAACTTGATAGGCACATTATCCATGTTGATTTGGGAGTTTTAGTAGAGGAAGAGTTAAGGCACTGACAATGGGTAGTCTACCTGGCCATTCTCTCCTACACATTGAAAAAATCCTAACTTTGATGCTAGATTCAATGAATCTGACTGATTCATGTGCGAATAATAACAAATGTATATTCTTACCTCATCTCTGCACTTCATCCTTGCTATTGGAGGTCATATTCATGACAGAATATGGATGAAGATGATGAAATTGCTCAAAGCTTAGCCCTGTAAAGTTCTGCCAAGATGACCGTCATTTTGCTCGATTTGAACAACAGGCAGTGTGTCACTTGCCCAAATAAATCTTACAGAATCCTTGAATAAGATCCTGCTGAGATAACCATCTGTAATGTCTTGTATTTGAAAAAATAATTATGTGCAACAACTGGCAGCCCCTAGCTATAGCTTGACTTGGTGTGTTGTGGATTATGTTTGGCAGACAGCTAAATGCATTGCTGCAACTCTAAAGGATGCACCATGAGGGATGGATCAAATCCTGTTGGCTGGACGTGTCCACTGCCTTAAAAAACATACATGTATATCCTAACACACCTACTGTATTATTCCAAATAGACGTGGCAGGAGCGTAGGTAGAATTGATGGAAGCTAAATACAAAATTATCTTTTTCAATGGTAGCCATATTCTGTTCATGGAGATTGGTTTCTTGTGAAATATCATCACATTTGAGAGATTGGAGCATGCTATTATCATCTGTGGTTGCAGTAATATCCATCAGAGGGAGCACTGGTTGGTTCTTAACCAGCCAGTGCTCCCTCTGATGGATAGCAAGTCAGTCAGTCAGTCAGTCAGTCAGTCAGTCAGTCAGCAAGCAAGCAAGCAAGCAATCAAGCCAGCCAGCCAGCCAGCCAGCCTGCCAGCCAGCCAGCCAGCCACTCAGTCAGTCAGTCAGTCAGTCAGTCAGTCAGTCAGTAAATAAATATTCATTTATTTATCCAGGGGGAATGAGCACAGTGACTGCTTTCCACATCACCCTGGTTCAAAATCATTCCATACAGATACAGTAACATTGTGTTATGTGGTACAGTAGAAATACAAGAGGGTACAGATCAACACATGGAAATTGGTGTACCAGTAATACTGTTACACAGCTGTTGTTCATCATAGATACTTTACTGCCATTTATATCCCAGGTAGGAAATAGGAAGGAATGAAAGGAAATCTGACCTGATTGTCTACAGTGATTAAATATTACAAATTTTCTTGATACGGTCTTACTGTATTTCAGTCATTCAGTCAGTCAGTCAGTCTGTCTGTCTGTCTGTCTGTCTGTCTGTCAGCCATTCAGTCCATCAGTCAGTCTATCTGTCATTCAGTCAGTCAGTCAGTCAGTCATTGAAATGGCATATGGCGGCGAGCTCTCATGTGAAGTCACATTCATAGCCTCACGCAGATGGGAGAAGGAGAGTGGGCAAGAATTTGAACAAACATGGCACCTGAATGTTTTGATGAAATATCTTTGAGGATTTGGTTGATTTGTGAATCTGGGATGCCAAGTCCTGTGATATTTCATAGTCCCATTGCTCAACCAGCCATGTAGAACAGCAGTCAGTTGGTTCTTGTTGGTCTGCAATGAGTTTCAATATATGTGATATTGACTTCAATGTTTTGAAGTAATCAGCATTTTTAGCATTTTAGATTTTAATCGAATTCCTGCAAAACATCACACCCCTACACAAAGGTTAAGCCACATGTTTTAATTACATATCTTAATCCTTTCCCGGAAAATCAAGTGCAACAACTGGCAGCCCCTAGCTATAGCTTGACTTGGTGTGTTGTGGATTATGTTTGGCAGACAGCTAAATGCATTGCTGCA
>JAUOBU010299910.1:0-11801 GCA_032360585.1 Nereis procera | reverse complement strand
CAAAGGATCCCAGATTGTTTAGCTCACACCGGGTACCAAGCCAGAGGCACAACACACTGGGCAAGAGACCTCAGGCACTGGGCAATGAGCTTTGGGCTTTAGGTGACATCGAACTGTCCGGGAAGGCCAGAAGCCTTGGTGGGTTGCTCGGAAGTCTTGGTAGGAGCTCTTTGACAGGCATAACAATCCCTCGTAAGCTTGGCAAGTACCAGACTCACCAAGGAACCTCCGATTGAGTCTTAGAACCCTGTGAGGAACAAGACCCAGTCTCAAACATCAGCACAAGCTCTGAGGCTTGAACAGAAGTCTGTTGGACAGAATTTCGAACAGAAGGACTCTAGACTTAACTGGCCTGACTGTTAAAACATTGAGGTCCTGTTTTACCCACTATTAGTTGGAGTGGTCTTGAGAGAAACTACCAATAATAACCTGAGAAGAAACTTGACTAGGGCAGTGGTTGCTCGAGGTGACCATAACACATGCACCACTGAGTTGACAGGAAGAACTGAAGGAGCTTTGTCGAAGTCCATCTGGACAACTAGGGTCTGAGAAAACTCAACTAGGCATAGGTTCAGCTGGCTTAGAGATCCTGTTAATAACTAACCTGAGATGTCATTAAAAAATCTGTTCAACTCCTTGAGGAACAGATGTATCCGAGACTGATCGGTGTCTAAATATATTTCCAGATAAGTGAACTGGCAACTGGGAGTCTAATAAGACCTTGCCAGGTTCACTATCTATCCAAGCAGATGGTTAGCTAAAGGACATATGGTACCACCATGGTGCAAAGTTGTGCTACTTCCCTGAGGAACCTGAGGAGGTCTTCTGGATAAGACAGGGGCCAGAGGGGGCACAATTTTGAACTGGTAGACCCCTATCTCTGGGATCTTCAAAGTTAATGGGATGCTGGTTACTGGGCACCGGGCAAAGGGCACCAGGCACAGTGTACCATTTTCCAGGGATGGTTTGAAACTTTCCTGGGCCATGCCCCATGTACCTGGCAAACTTCTGGAGGCCCAACAGCAATACAGGGCATTCCAGAATTGCCAGAAGAACCCTGAGGGTCTTTATATTGTTCTACTGGATAACAGACGATCGAGTTACTTGGAGAACAAACAAAAAGAGACCATGAGAAGTGAATATTGAGAATTCAACATTCTTCTTCTAAAGGCTGGCTTTTCATCCTCACAAACTAAGGCTTCTGCTTCCTAAGAAGGGGCCTGAGGAGTTATCTGTAGTGATCAACATAGTTTAGGAGGAGGAAACATGAGCTGAGGCTGAACCTGAGGTGCAGCATGTGAAGCAGAGACCCTATGGGCTCTATGCTCCACCTGGTCTCCCTGGGACCCTTCTGATGACCCAAGGCACATCATCAAGAAGAAGAAGGAGGAACATGATTCTGCCAGGCTGTGTGTCAAGAACGGAAACAGCACAGGACTGAACAACTCTGGCTTTGTAAGCCAAGGAATCCTTGGCATTTTACAGCTAAGCTATAGGATGCAAAGATCATATGAATAGCCTTGTGGATCTTATGATGTATCCAAGGTACTGAGGCCTCCAGGATCATTGAAAGAACCTTGAAAAGGTGCTTAGACCATGTTACCCGGGTACCGAGCCAAAGGCACTGAGTATTAGGCGAGGGGGCACCTCAGGCCAGGCAAGAAGCACTGAGCTTTGGGCACCAGAAAAAGGAAGTCTGGATAGATGGTAGGCCTTGGTGGGTTGGCTGTATAATTTGGTAGGAAGACATACAAATCACTTGCTGTAGGAAACCCTGACTGAGTCTTAGAATACTGTGAGGATCTAGACCCAGTCTTAGACATCTTTTCAAACCCTGAGGCTGAACAAGAAGTCTATTGGACAGAAATTAAAACAAGAGAAACTCTAGACTTAACAGGTTCAACTGCTGGACATTTTCCAATGAGGACCCCACTAACCCACCACACTTTCTACCTGAGTGACACCTGAGGAGGATTCCAACTAGTAGGTAGACAATAATATGTAACTCAAGCACCGAGCTCAGAGCATAAAAGAAAGTCATCTTAAAAAGCCAGAGGTACTGGTGGGGTTGCCTGTAGATCTTGAAAGGGTCTTTCAGACAGGCATACCAATCTATAAGAGGTTATGCATGTCTGAGAATCATCTCAGGAACCTTTGACTGAGGAGCGGAACCCTGAGGGAAACCAGACCCAGTCTTAGACTTCCAAGTGAGCCATGAGACTATGACAGAAGTCTGAGGACAGAAGACTAACAGAAGGAACTCCAGACTTAACTGGGCTGACTGTCAGAACATTGTCAGATGAGGTCCTGATATATCCACCACCTTTCTTTCTTCATGTGTTTTACTGGGGCACCAGGAAAGAGGCACCAAGCTCTAGGGCACCAGAGGAGACAGACCAGGGAAGGCTAGAGCTCTAATTAGATTGCACTGACTGAATGGTAAAGAATATTGTGTCAAACATATCATTCTGTTCGTGCTTGGCAAGCATAAAGCTCACCTTTACCTCTGTTTATGTTTGGGTAGAAGGGTCAAGTTACCGGGTAAGCGTGGTCCAAGCATTGCCCAACTAACCCAAGAGAATCCCCTGACCTGACTCCAAGCACTGGGCACCAGGCAGGGAGGTGTCCCTCTGTCACCAGGCACCAGGCTAGAAGCACCAGACAGGTGTCACTGGGCACAGTAGTAAAGAGCTCAGGGCACCAGGCACCAGAGGAGACAGGTCTTGGGAGGCCTCTAACTTTCCTTCAAGTGCCAGGCAAGGAGCATCGGGCATGGAAGGTTGTCTTTGTCACCAATAAGTGCAAGGAGATCCAGCGTATTAGGTCTTTAGGACACCCTGAGTACAGGACAGGAACCCCAAAGGCACCAGGCAATAGAGCACATTAGGCTCAGGAGGCTTGTCCCTTACCTGAGGTTGACTTATTTCGAAGAATTAAACTCGACTTTTGTTTCTAAGAGTAAGATATAATCACTGGGCACCAAGCACTGGTCCCTGAGCACCAGGCAAGTACCATGAGAGTAAGTCAACCTCAGGTGAAAAAACCCATTGGGATCTTCACATTACTCACAGTAATCTACTGAAAACTTCTGAAAACCTCTTAGGTGTTCTAGAACTACTGGAAGAAAATAGCAGGGCTCTTCTGAGGTAGTGAGAGGAAGCACGGGGCACTGGCACATCACCTGGTAGTCTACCAAAAACGTCTGAAAAACCTCCAGGGTGTTCCATGACTACCAGAAGAAACCAATATCAGGTCTTAGAGTGGTACTGGGCACTGGGCAGTAGGCATAATTACCGGGCACCAGGCAGGACCACCGGGCACTAGGCAAAAGCATCAGGCACTGGGCAGGACCACCGGGCACTGAGCAGAAGCACCAGGCAATTGGCTGGAGCACCGAGCACTTGGCAGAAGCATCAGGCACCAGGCAGGGGTGCTGATCTCCTGGCAGAAGCACCGCATATTGGGCGGGAGCCCTGATCACCAGACAGAAGCACTGGGCAGGAGAGCTGATTGCTTGGCAGAAGCATCAGGCACCGGGCATGGGTGCTGATCTCCAGGCAGAAGCACCGTATGTTGGGCGGGAGTCCTGGTCACCAGGCAGAAGCATCAGGCAGGAGAACCAATTGCCAGGCAGAAGCACCATGCACTGGGCAGGGGCCTAAGGCACTGGGCAGAAGCACCGGGCACTGGGCAGCCTTCCAGTGCCTGCTCCTGCTCCCTAAAGAGCTATAAAAGGCCCAAGACATATCCCCAAGCACTGGGCACTGGGCAATAAGCTCCGGCCACTGGGCAGAAGGAGAACTGAATCTGGGGCCTGAACCCATAGTGTAGGTGTTCAGAACCACTAGCAGAGGTGACCTTGTCATGCATGGCTCGTGGCTTGGCAAACACAGGGCCTGCCTCAGACTTCTCAGGCAACTTAGTCTTGGACACCATCTTCAGAGGAGGAAAAGGACCAGACTTCATCTCTGTGAGACTCTGAGCTGGTCGATGAGATCTGCCCTGAGTCATCCAAAGATAGAACCTCACCAGGGGGCAAGGGACTACCCCAGAGAGGCACTGAACCCACTACCCTTATAGATTTAGCCCCTGGAGAAGACTTAGAGGGTTTCTTAGAGGGTCCCTCCTGAGGGGCAGCATGACTGATCTGATCACACGAAGTAAATGTCACAGAATAACAGTCCCAGGACTTAGTGAAGTGTCTACACTTAGCCCTCGAACTAGTTTTTAACTGGTGGACATTTAGCTACATGTAGAATGAAATAGACAGATATATACCCTCGAGAGTGTTGTGTGGCGTTTTAGTGGACTTTTCTTTGCCAGGATTTACACCTACATGGGTGCCAGCTCTCGTATCACTATGTGGACATGTAGCTAAGTAGTTCCTAAGTGGACGCTAGCCCTCGGTCTTGCTTTGGACTGGTTGTGCTCCCCTCCATTAGGGAGGGAAGACACTCATCAGTTGCACTTTTAGCACAGGTTCTGCATGTTGTCAAGGCGTAGCCCCTGTGCTATTAATGTTAGGTTTCCTCTTCGCAGTTTAGCTAATATCATCAGTTAGTTTCTTGGCATGACTTATATGTTTCTCTCTTTCAGGAGTACATTGAAATGGCTACGTACTCCCTCGGGATAGTAGTCCTGTGATTTTCAAACATGTGCTAGTTTTTCTCAATCCCTGTCATGCCTTCTTCTGGGTGTAAACTATGCGCTACGTTTCTAAGTCAGTTTAACAAAGTTTAGTTGTTCAACTTAATAGCCATAATGCCAGTCTTCTTGCTTAGTTGAGGTCTGCACGCCACACTTCCTTTGTTAGTTTCATTAGTTTTAATTATTCCACGCTGTTTTTCGAGTTAAAGACCAGTGAATCATCTGCTAGTTCAGTTGGTGCACTACGTTTTCTGATTCAACTCTGGCTCGCTAGTTATTCTCATTTGTTTTGAGCCATCAAAATGCTTGTTTAGTCAATTCAAGCCTCCTCCCATTAATTTGAGCTATGATTTGAGCTCCTGCCACGTAATATCCTGGGCCACCATGTGGTTATTTTCGAGGTAGATCAGTGTCCCTTCTGACAACATTATGAGTATCAGAGCCAAATGCGGACATTTTAAACAGTCTTGGGACTCTCATGCCCTCTGTTCTGGGTGTCGTCCATGTTCTGCCCCTGAGGTAGACAAGCCAGGAGTATATTGCAGTTTGTTTTTGCAGTGAGTGGTCAAAAGAAGAATGGACCCTACCCCTTCAAAGGAGAAAACATAGCTCGTGGCCATATGCTTCATCTTCTGTCTCAGGGTCTGCCAGAGTTCTTATATCTCCTCTTAGGGAAGAAAAGATCAGGAATATTCTTCTGGCGAGTCATTATGCCCCTTGAGAGAGATCTAAAAAGAAACATAAGCCTTCTCCAGGTGCTAAATCCTCTCTTTCGGCACCCTCAGGTAGAACCACTCACAAGACTATTCCTCTGAAGGGAAGAGCACTCTCTGTAACCTCGGTCTGGCCCTTCCCTCAGACCTTCCTTTGAAAATGTGCTAAGTCAAGGGTAGTGGGTTCAGTCTCTCTCCAGGTTGAGGTCCGATCTGAGAGTCCAGTTCATTCTGAGGTACTCTCTGGTCAGGACCCGACCCAGAGGACTTCTGTCTTGGCCTCAGGCACAAGACCAATTTCCACATAGACAAAATCCTATCCCCCTCATAAGGGGATAGCAATGGAGTTGGAGTCGACTGAGGCAAACTCAAGGTTGCCAAGCAACTTCTAGTAGGCAAGCGTGATAAAGTCACCTCTGTCCCTCGTCCTGTGCACCTCAGGGTCTTCTACACCTTGTTCTCCCTCCATTGCCCAACACTGGGCAGGAAGCACTGTGCACCGGGCAGGTGTTACTAAGGCACCAGGCAAGAGGCACCTGGACACCAGAAGAGATAGATCTGGGAAGATTAGAGGTTTAGGTAGGTTGCACTGACTGAATGTGAGAGATGATTGCATCAAGCATAACAATCTGTCTGGGCCTGGCAAGCATACATGTAACCTCTGACCATTTACCTGTATTTAAGTTTAGTTAGAAGGGTCAAGATACTGGGCGAGCACGCTCCCCAGGCATCAGGCCAGTATCTTAAACAAAGTCTACCTCAGATGAAAAAACTAGCCAGGATCTTCTGAGGTAATTGGCAGGAGCAAAGTAAGAGGTGAGAAAACTTCGGAACCCTGATCATATCACCTTGTCGTCTACTGAAACCTTCTGAAACCTCTGGGGTGTTTAAGAACTGCAAGAAGAAACCAGCTTCAGCTCTTTGAGTGGAACCAGGCACCAGGCACTAGGCAGGATCACCAGACACCAGGCAGGAACCCTGGGCACAGAGCAGAAGCACTGGAGAGGAGCTCCAGGCACCATGCAGAAGCACCAGGCTGGAGAGCCTCCCAGTGCCCTGCTCCTGCTCAAAAAGAGCCAAACAAGGCCCTAGACACTAGGTACCGGACATCGGGCAAGGATGTCTCTGTCAGGCACCGGGCACTGGGCAGGAAGCTCCAGGCACTGGTGACTTTATCACTGGTGACTTTATCATGCTTGCTGCTTAGAACATGGTTGACAAGCATCAGGCTCACCTCGGTCTCCTCAGACTTAGTCCTGGAATTCCTGAGGGAAACAGGGTCAAGTCTGTGAGGACATCAGCACCAGACCCAAGACTGTAACAGGAGTCCTCTGGACAAATATCTCGCCAGAAGGAGATCCAGACTTAACTGGCCAGCTGGTAGGATACTGCCCTATGGAGGAGCTGAACCTCAGTAACCTAAGACATAGTGTAAGAACTCCTAAGAGAGGGACAGGGACAGTCTGTGAGAACATCAGTGTCAGTCTAAGATCCAAAGCCGAAGTCCTCTGAAGGAACTGAGGTATCTATCACCTTTCCCTAACATCTGCAAGAAAAGACAGATCATAATCATAACCTCCTTCTTCCCTCAGGGCATTCCCTGAGGAATAGATGAAGTTGAGCTATGGGGGGTCTGGAGTCATCCTAAGTACCCTGATTCTGAGAAAAAGGCTGCTGTTCTTGCAAATCTCATTCAAGAGTTTCCTAAGCCCCGAGTGGAATGAAAAGATATTCTTCCTAAGATGGGCGAAAATAAAGGATGTCTCGTAACTGAGGATTTCTCTTATCTACTTCTGGGACTCCTAAGTTAGAGCTACAGGGTAGGGTGGTTGCACAAACCCAACCATGTGGTGAACAGACCCGGAAGAAGGATTAAGCTTCACTGCCTGGAAGGAGGAAGTACAATGGCCCTCCAACCATCATGAGGATGGAGAAAAACTGTTAAGCTAAAGACTTAGTAGTACTAGGCTAGCTAAGCCTGGATAGTTGAGCTAGTCCTTAACTGGACATGGTACAACTAGGACAAATTTTAGTAAAATTAAACTAAGGTGGATATGAGGCATAATGCATGCAGGAAATTCAAGTTTAAATGAGCGACAACTAGGGCAACATAGTAAAATCTAGGGTAACAAGGACATTTTCAAAGGCACATGTATGAAAATCACAGGCATACCCTACTGAAGGAAGCACTGCCATTTCAAAAACACAAGCTAGCCCAAGTGCTGACAGCAACTACACACATATCCTGAGCATACCTAGCTAACACTAAAAAGAGAAAGCTAGGACTAATAGCACAGGGGCCATGCCTTGATAATGCAGACAGAAGCACCTTCTATGAGTGAGTGCAACTGCAGCTACATAGATAGGAGGGCTAGCTCCTGTGTAGGTACTCCATATCTACCTGTTCACATGGCAATAGTGGCTAGCGCCAATGCTAGTGTTAACGCCGGCGTTCTTCTAATCTTTGTAAACATGAAGTGTAAAACCCTGTAAGCTACACCGAATAAGGCACAAACTCTAGGGAGTGCTTTTTGTGCAACTGAATAGGCCAGAGACGATCTAAATTGTGCTTGAAAAGAACAATACTCAGAGAGCCCAGGCATTTCTCAACTCACCATGTTATTGCAAAGTTGGAAAATACAATGAGTATAACGCTAGGTGTCTCTATCTCCACTTTGAAGTTGATACACCAGATCCCAGGTACTTACATGGGCCGTTGCACTCCTCTAATAGAAGATTTCATTTCATATCTTCTAAAAGTGTATTTTCGTGAGGTTCAAATGGAGGCGTTTGGTGCCTGGGAATGCAAAATTCAAGAGATAGATGGTACACTATCTGATTGTTAGTTAGTTATCTAGGCTATGTATGAACTAAGCTATCAGAATGTGCGACTGGTCGTAAGTTAATTATCTAGGCTGTGTATGAACCTTCGGAGTGTGCTACTGATAGTAAGTCAATTATCTAGGCTGTGTATGAACCTTCAGAGTGTGCTACTGAGAGTAAGTCAATTATCTAGGCTGTGTATGAACGGAGCTGTCAGAGTGTGCTACTGATCATAAGTTGGTTAACTAGGCTGTGTATAAATGAAGCAGTCAAGAGTGTGCTACTGATCATAAGTTAGTTATCTAGGCCGTGTATGAGAGAAGCTGTCAGAGTATGTTGCTGATTGTGAGTTAGCTATCTAGGCTGTATTTGAACAAAACTGTCAGATCAGATACTGTACCATCTCTCCTTCAAACTATGCATCCCCAGGCGTTAACTGCCTCCATACGAACTTCACAACAACTCCTTGTGAAAACATTAAAAAAATGTTCACTAAAGAGTGCTCTCATCCGTGCGACTCCCTGACATCTGGTGGAGCAGCTAAATCATTGATATAGCACCACCAGTGGAGTATCTCTTCGTATTTCTCAACTTCTTTTATTCATGGGGTGTTGAGAAATGCCTGGGCTCTCTCAATATTGTTCAGCAGTATTTAGAACGCCTCCAACCTTTTTGGTTGCACAAGTTACTTGCCCTAGAGCTTGTTCCTCAGTGTGTGCAGCTGTGGAGGTCTCAGACTCAACATCACTGAGCCTTTGGAGTTTTTATTTCGCTACAAGGATTAACACTCGCACGGAAGCTCACAATCCCGGACCGCTTGGCATGCAGGAGCTTAGGTAGTGCTCACACGGGAGCACATACTCCTCTCTCCCGTGTAGCAGGTCGGCACTCCCCTACTTTGAGGAGTGCCCCTGTGGGACCCACCAGCCCAGGGTTTAGTGTGTTATAAAGGCACACTCCCTGGACCCCTGGTACCAGGTATGTTGTTTATTAGCTAGCTAGTTAGCTTAGCTTGACTTCTTAACTGTTTGATGTCATACTGTTTATCAATTGATTGAGTTTGATGTACATTGAAAGGGCTTTCCCTTGAGAAGTTCACCTGCGATTTTCATATCGTACAATTAATTATTACTTGTATTCAATATGACATAGATAAGAGTGCCTCACTTATTCATATATTTTCTCTACGTCGTGTAGATACGAGTTACTCCTCAGGGAGTCTGTTTGAATTCGCCAGGTTCTGTCCAAGGTCAAACTTACACTCCCTTTGGGGAAAGCAAAGTCTGTCACAAGTGTCAAATTCGGCCCCACATTAAGACCATTTTTTAGTAGAAAACGAGGGGTAGGTTCAGGCCTCCTCAAGAAGGAACCTTTGGTCCAACGTGAGGAGATTGAAGGGAGTACCTCACTCCCTGGGCGAGGAGCGTCTGGCAAGCGTGATAAAGCCACCTCTGCCAGTTGCTCCAAGCCAATTACTAGGGCTTCTAGCCCTCATGCCTCAATAGCTTCGGGCTCTAGACTCACTGAGGTGCATCAGGAGTGCCCTGAGGAGAAGCCCGGAACTCGCTGCCCGGCACCCGGAGCTCACTGCCCAGTGCCCATACCGCCCTGAGATCCTTGCTTGGTGCCCGGACCACCTGGAGCTCACTGCCTGGTGCCCAGACTGCCCAGAGCTCCCTGCTCAGTGCCCGTACCCTGCCCGGCCCCCGGGGCTTGTTGCCTGGCGCCAGGAGCTGCCTGCCCGGATCTCCAACCACTCAGAACTGTCTGCCTGGCGCCCAAAGCTTACTGCCCGGCACCCTCAGCTCCCTACCCGGGAAGAAACACATTCTCCCTCCCAACTACCTGGAACCTCCAAAGGTTAGAAGAGCTATCCCTCAGTCAGAGAGAAGAACTCCACCCAGATTAAGGGTCAGCTCTAAGTGCCCAGGGCTGGGATACAGCAAGGCTGCCTGAGATAGTTCATGTGGGACCTCTATCACAGATTCTGTTGAGAGGCCCCTAGGAGCTCCTTGCCCAGCATATCTTACACTGCTTGTCCCCTTAAGGCTAGTAGTAGATTTGGTACTAAACCAGGAGTTAGGGCAGGCCCTCGTTGTTCATCAAAACAGAATGAGATTCATAGCAGTCTAGACTGATACAATCTTTACCAGTAGAGGTATTCAGATTGTCAGATCAGGACGATTCCCAGTCACCACTGGAAAGCAGGGTCTCTGAATTCTCTCCCCCTCAAGTCAGGGGACTGATTCCCCCTTTCTCCACCACAGTTATTCCCTCCACAGCCAGTAACCCATTTGATACGGCAGTGACGGGAGACTCTGATAGAACTGAGTCAGACCTGCAGACTCACACATTGATTGCAGCACTGCGTGCTGAGATCTCAGACCTGAAAGACAAGGTGGACCCTGTCCAAACACTCCCTCAGGTCCAGACTCAGGATGATGAGAACTCAGGTGGGGAGGAGGAGAAATCATCCTCAAAAAGGAGGATGAAAGAATCTAGAAAGTTTGTGGGGGACATACGCCCTGAGTATGTCCCTCAATCAGACCCAGACACCTTCTCTTCACATGGCTTAGTCCTCTCATCCCTTGATGCCTCCTTTGAGGAGGAAAGGAGGGTAAACCATGTAGAACATCTCTTGGAGTCGGCGCTATCACTCTCCCTACTCCTCTCAGGTGTGCAAGATCACCTGGACAGACACTTACAGGGCAATGAGCTCCCCAAAAAGGCTTACACATTAGATCACCCTATTGGGGAGCTCACACTCCCTAGACTCGTAAAAGGAGACTCTGATAGAGTCTTCAAGACATCATCTCCACCCATATATGGTTGCACGCCAAAGAGGTACAAAGTGTGTGCAACCAAAGACCGCCCTCAGTCGTACCTGATAAACCCCCCTGTGCCAAATAGGGACTTGGCCCTCCATTCACAAGCCTCTCTCAGCTTATTCCCAGCTTCGCCTGAGGAAGGAATGCTCCGAGAGCAGCTCTCTGGACTTTTGTATGTAGACTATGCCCTTGAAGCAGGCCCCTAAGGACCAGTCCCTCAAGGGCAAGGCCACGAAGGCTATTTAGGTTGGTATGAGGGCAATTGAGCATGTCGCATACATTGCCCAAAAGGTGGTAGGGAACCTTGAACTTTCAAGACAAACAGCGGCACTCAAGGTTCTACCCTTGGATGCTGAAACAAAAGCTAAGCTCAGTGCCCTCCCCTTAGGAAATGAGAAGCTGTTCAGGGGCAAATTGGAACAAGCTTCCATCCAGGCTCTCGAACAAGCTAAGAGGCAGCAGGAGCTCGGCAAAGACTTCACCTGCTTTAAGCCTCCTCGGGCAAAAAGGGCAAAGAAAGCTCAACAGCCTCCAGCACCGAAGGAGAAACCACCAAAGGGCAGAGGATGCAGCACCTCAGGGGGATGCGGGAGAGTCAGAGGCAACCTTCCAAATGTGAACACTTCTGCCCCCATCCCCATTGTGGGCTCTGCACCTGCCTCTCAGGGATCAAAATCGATGAAGGGGAAACACAATGCCCCAAAGAAAGAAACTCAGCCCTAGGGACACAGGCGCTACGTCCCCCCAAGTAGTAGGGATGAGACTGTTGAAATTTCTCCCACAATGGGGA
>JAUOBU010298799.1:0-11806 GCA_032360585.1 Nereis procera | reverse complement strand
CCCCCCCCCCCCCCCCCTAGACTATAAGCTATGATCCCATGACTTCACTCTTCGAGACATGCATTGTCCCCTTTTTTCTGGCTGTATTTGATGCTCTGCATCAAGTTTTCTCGTATACTATGAGTTGGAGTGTGAGGCAAATATCTATTCATCTGATTACCAATTACCTGGTCATTACTGAGCCTGTTCACATAACTTTGGGCAGCCATCTGCAGCCTGCATGGGGTGTAGCCAAGGAGCTCGACGGTTCAAGGGTCAAGTGATGAAGCCTCTCCCTGCTATTACTTCAGTCATGAGCAGGTGGCCAGCTTAGTAGGGCCTGTGTTTCTCACACCCTGGAAGCAGACAAGATGCCAACAGGCTTGTAGGGCCTGTGTTCCCATTCCCCCTGGAAGCAGACAGGATGCCCACAGGTTTGTAGGGCCCGTGTCACCCCCCCCTCCCCCCCCTCGATGCAGACAGGATGCTCATAGGTTTGTAGGGCCTGTGTTTCCCACTCCCCATTGAAGCAGACAGGATGCCCACAGGCTTGTAGGCCCTGCGTTACCCACTCCCCCTGGATGCAGACGGGATGCCCACATGCTTGTAGGACCTGTGTTCGCCACTCCCCCGGAAACAGACAGGATGCCAAAAGGTTTGTCGGGCCTGCGTTCCTCACTCCCCTGGAAGCAGGGTGAGAGCTCTATCCTTCTCACTTTATGAAGTTGACTGTAAGGTAGATCCTCTCTGCAGCTCATTTGGTGTGCTGAGAAGAAAAGTAAATAACTTTAGGCATAATTTGGTCTGCAGAAGAGTGTAGTGAATAATTTGTGATTTTCTGAGTCTGGTATTATGCAAGTATCCAGAAGTTCTATTCTGTCTTCCGAATAGACAATATCCAATTTGATACATTTATATGCATCGTTGAGGTTCTTGTGAAGAATGTTGAGCTCATCTATCTCATGTTGCCACTGGACAGTTACATCATCAGTGAATCTTCTCCACAGTAGGTGTTGTTTGTGGTATGTGTACACATACTGGTTTTCAAAGAGGCTAGGAATGTGCATGCCACTGCTGGAGAGCATTCAAAACCCATACTGACACCCAAACTATGGACATAGTAGGAAATATCTTTTTGATCACAAAAAGTGAGGACATATCTTCTAAAGTCAGAGCCCAAAAGTGGCATGAGCGATTGATTTCTAGGGTATTCAGTCCCTGATCTATTGGTTCTCAGGCCATTGCTACAGCTTTCATAGCATCTCCTATGGGAATACTTGTGTAGAGGGCTTGGACATCCAGAGTGACAAGTAAAATGTTGTCAGGTAAATTGTTGATGGTTCGAAACAATTTGAAGTCTGTAGTATACTTCATATTTATTTGTGTCTTGACACCTGTTTGATTTCAGGCCATCGATTATCAATTGAAAACTATTACTCGATAACAGACACAAAGTCCATCATGCTGAATCATATTTTTATTTAGGTCACATGCATGCATAAACACAATATTAATTTTTCGATATAATAAACGATCCATTGTCATGGACTACCTTTTTATCAATATATATTTTGAAATATGGATTTCCATAATTATACATTGGTCAAAATATTATATTCATAAGTATTGATAATTTCTGAATATCCAAATATATATCTATTAGGTATCCCAAAATTCACATAATCAAAATTCTTCATATTCAATCAATCAGTTTTTTCATTGCCATCATAACCATCATCACCACCATCACCACCACCACCACCACCACTAACAACAACACCAAACAACAACAACAACAACAACAGCAGCACAACTACCGACACGACCAACAACATCGGGAAATACAATAAAAACACCACAACCACCACAGAGCTATATTGCTTCCTGATCTACATGCTGTAGATGCAAGGCATATCATCTGATTGAATCATGCTGGGATATACAGAAATATATAAATCCACTGGTCAAAATATGCATATAGAGCAAGTAATCATAACATATCAATGGAAATAGCGATGTGTATATTGGACGTCCATTGAGTGAGATTGGATACATATTTTTGGCCCACAGTCTTCCCTACTTTCTGTGGCACCTGCTATCAGGAATCGTTTAAAATCACTCAAATCTGGAGTTCTAATAATATGGAGTCCTATCAGAAACTTTATTCAGTATGTATAGATATCGACAAATCTAATCATGGATATCTATATTTATATTTATCGATAGTCATCCATAGGGAGAATGATGCTAATACATGTATCGAATTATGGACACTAATGATTTATAAATGAGTATCTAAAACTGATTCATGGATATTGACCACTGATTCTTGGAAATCCATAATTTCACATATGGAGGTCCATGATTATTCATGGATAACCATTTGAATCAGTTATGAAGATTCATAGGTATTGAGAATTTTCAAATATCCTAAAAGGAATCTATACATGGACATCCACAACTGGAATTGCACTGGAATAGCACACACATAGTCTGACAGGCATGTCTATGCAACATGTTTATACTTGATTTTGACCATATAATCTGTATCGACTATATAGAAGTATATGAAACTCTCTTCAAGGTATCTCAAAATCAACATTCAGTATATATCTCAAACTACATAGATAGACATGTGAATCAATATCTTTCATATACTGTGAACAAGGATATGATAATAACAATAATAACTGAAAACAAAGATCATACAAATATATCCATAACCCAGTGAATAATATGTTCAAACTCCACAAGTAGGTGGGTATGTCCAGAGGTTTTGTGGACGTATTCATAGATATTGCTAATTTCTGAATATCCAAATATAATCATTGGGTATCCTAAAATCCACTTGATACAAATTCCACATATTCATAAATTGACTAATGGGTATTGATTATTGAATCATTGGTATCCATACAATTGAACTACAATCAATCAGTTTTTCATCGCCATCATAACCATCATCACCATCACCATTACCATCACCACCACCACTAACAACAACAACAAAACACGAAAAACACAACTACCAACACCACCACCAACATCAGAAAATACAATAAAAACACCACAACCACCACAGAGCTATATTGCTTCCTGATCTACATGCTGTAGATGCAAGGCATATCATCTGATTGAATCATGCTGGGATATACAGAAATATATAAATCCACTGGTCAAAATATGCATATAGAGCAAGTAATCATAACATATCAATGGAAATAGCGATGTGTATATTGGACGTCCATTGAGTGAGATTGGATACATATTTTTGGCCCACAGTCTTCCCTACTTTCTGTGGCACCTGCTATCGGGAATCATTCAAAATATTTTAAATCTGGAGTTCTAACAATATGGAATCCTATTAGGGACTTTGTTCAGTATATATGGATATCGACAAATCTAATCATGGATATCTAAGATTATTAATAATTATCCATAAGGCTGAAGATGACTATACATGAATCAAATTATGGACACTAATGATTTATAAATGATTATCTAAAACTGATTCACTGATATTGACCACTGATTCTTGGAGGTCCATGATTATTCATGGATATCCATGTAAATCAGTTATGAGGATCCATAGGTATTGAGATTTTTCATATATCCTAAAAGGTATCTATACTCGGAAATCCACACCTTGTTCTTTGATATCTATAATCAGAATTCTGCAGATTCAGGCATTGAAATTTGTATGACAACAATCTACACATCATTAGAGTAAGTAATCATTATATAAAACTATATGAGCTGGACACCATCCAAGATGTATGCGGACAACTGTGTGGGCAATAAGAGACATTTGCAGTTTGCTGTATGAGCCTGATCCAAGCAAACATGTATGCCAACATAATTTTGTGGGCATGAAATAACAGACTCTCTCACTTGCCATATAAGGCGAACCCCAGCACACTTGTATGTTGAAATGGTTGTGGGTGCATGAAATAACCAACTTTCTCAGCTTGCTGTATGAGCTGGGCCATATCAAACATGTATGCTGACATCATTGCGTGGGCATGAAATAACAGACTCTCATAGTTTGCTGTATCAGCTGGGCCATATCAAACATGTATGCTGACATCATTGGTATTACATCCTTCTTAATATGTTTATGCCCTCCTTTCCATCAATCAACGAAAGTGTCTGGAAACAGGCCCATGTTCTGGTAGTTTTTTTATTCAAGGTGTCTCAGATATCCCAATGGTTCATAGCATACAATGGGTACCAGCACACAAATAGTCTCACATGCATGTCTATGCCACATGATTCTACTTGTTTTTGACCATTATCCATATTGGCTATATAGAAGCGTATGGAACACTCATCAAGGTATCTCAAAATTAACATTCAGTATATATCTCAAACTACAAAGATAGACAGTTGAATCGATATCTTGCATATACTGTGAACAATGTTATAATAATAACAACAATAATAATTGAAAACGAAGATCATACAGATATACCCATAACCCAGTGAATAATATGTTCAAACTCCACAAGTAGGTGTGTATGTCAAAATGTCTTGTGAACTGACATCTATCTGATGCATGTCAAACTGGTGGATACAGGAATAATAATTTGAGTCGCTTCAAAAATATCCAAAATTGGTACTGACGAATAATAAAATAGGTCAAGCCACAAGAATAGAACAGCTAGTGGTTAATCAGCCTGCATTTGATCTGGGGATAATTAGGATAGTAAATATGAGGGCTCTTACCTACGCATGCCGTTATCAAATGTTTCGGGCTATATAGATGTCTTCATATAATATATATATATATCATTTATTATTTCTAACAAATCTCTTGTCAATGAGATGAACAGATCCACCATCAGTGACCACATTGAAGCATAGATGGTCTTGAGCAAACTGCTAACATTATTTTGATGAGCACTCATCGATAGCGAATCCTGCACCTCACATACCAGTGTCAGGCTGGAGTGAGACACAATTAACCCCACCCCACAATGTGTTCCTTGATATCTAAGACATTAACATTGTCAAACAATGGAGAAATGGCTCTGCACAATAAGACCTGAAATCTACTTGTGAATCTGTATGATTTAGAATTATGGAGAAAGTGAAATATCCATATTGTTACAAAGAACTGTATGATTGACATCAATATGGAGAGAAGCAGATGATTGATGGGGCATCACTTGGGTGGCTGAGAGAAGGAAAGGAGAGAGTTCTAAAGCCATCTGAATGTGTGCACATGACCACACTGTCTTCTTGTCGATGAAAATATGCAGATGGCTGATTGGACATCGCTGGGGAGGTAAGCATGGGTGGAATTCTACAGGCACCAGATTGCATGAATCTGACTATACTGTCCTCATGTCGATGGAGATCGGGAGATGACTGATCTGGCATCATTGGTGAGGATTTGTGTGTGTGTGTGGGGGGGGGGAGGCTATACAGGCAGCAGAATGCAAACACATGATTTTACTGTCTTTTTCTCAACAGTGATAGGCATATAATTTATCAGTAATTACTGGAAAGGTTAGGAAGAGAGGTGATCATCACTAGGAAGGGGAGGGTGTGGGTGTGGGAAGATCTGCCATCACTAGGAAGGTGAGGGTGTGGGAAGTTCAACAGACACCTGACTCCCCTATTCAGGTTAGTTCTAAAGACAATAGATCAGGCATCAATGTAGCAGAAGTGGGGATCGGAGGGGTGGGTGGGGAGAGGTACCTGGATGCACACACTTCACTATTCAATTTTTCTCAGTGGTAACTCCCCAAAATATTGCTTTCCCTGTGCTTCACACTTTGTCTATGATCTCTACGTTCTCTTCTGGTCAGTGGCTGTGAGGTGTAGCCTCTCTCATTTGATGCTTCATGAGCGGAGGAATTCTAGTCATATTCTCACTAGTCCTATTAGTGTCAATGAAAGTAGTTCCCTCCCCAGAATCTCTATATGTCAGAGATGCTGCATGAAGCAGCAGTACGTGGGGGGGGGGCAGCGGGGGTAGAGTGATGCTCTTCAGTGCAGGGGGTTTGTGACTGGGTTTCAGAGAAATGTGATTTGGTGATTCGGACAATGATCAGTCCTAGTGATTATGACCACTAGCTCGTATCACCAGCTTCAAGAGGACTCAGACAAAGTTTGATTCTTTCTGGTGATTGCAATGTATTCTGTACATTGATGATCATTGTCATAATTATCAAGAGTGGATATGTGACCCATTATTCTCCTCCACCATAGATCACGTATGAACTACACACATCCAAAAATCAACTGAACATAGTTGCTCTGTTCATTCTGAAAAATCATAATACATGGTGATTACTTGACACACACCTACAAAGGTTGTCTGAAAAAATATTAGCTCGAGAACTGCCATCAAGTAAGATATACCACTTGTGTGAATTATTGCTCCCCACATTTGACTCGGAAGCATGTCTAATTCAACTGCTGAAATGATTGACTGTCCATGACATCAAATCAGATTGTGAATTGCAGGTAATCCAATGATGCAGAACCCACATCTGTATAGAAGGATTCATAAATCAATTTAAATACACAGAGGATCGTCAGATCGGTAAATATAAGCATATCAATACACTCATTCTCCCTAGTATCAATTAGTGTTCCCCTAGCAAATTCAGTATTTTAACAGGTTAACTTCTTCACTACGATGACCCCTAAGTCACCCTTGGGGACTGTCGCTCAGGTCCAATTATAAGGGTTCTAATGCTTTGATTCAAATTAAATGAGAAGCAAACTGTAGTAGGGAATGCGATCTGGCCACGTGGCTATTCCATCATTTCCCATTTCACTAGCGTGAACTTGGAATTGATGTAATAGTTGCATGTATGAAAATAGATGGAGAAGAGACAGGGTTAATAGTGGGATGGCTCTGGGTCATTTCAATGACTTGTATAAGATCCCTGAATCTATTATTTATACATATATATATATATATATATATTTATTTCAAGATTTGAGACATGTACAATTCTTAAATAGGGATTGCCAAGGACACATCTATTTATACATATAAAGCATGACCTACAAACCCTACCCAATGATAAGATATCAGATGGGCCCTCAAATGCCCTCATTTGAATCAGCATTCAGATATCCAAGAATATTGAGATAACTGAGATTCCAGGCCCTTTAGATTGACTATCAGATGATCGAATAAGGGGGGTTATATAGAAACTGAGTGACAGCCCTTTGAATCATTTCATTTGAGTTTCTCTTTCAGGGAAAAGTTGGAACTCTCGCCAAACCATCTTCCTGTGAAGCATCTGGCTCTATTAGGGTGGAGATTCAAATTGATAACTGATGAGAATATTGAAGCCAAAACTCGAAATCTCTGACATCTCTTTATATAGATATGAAGAGCACATTGGTGTTCTCTTAGTGGGGGTGAGAATGACCACTTGGGGAGACACAATGTGCATTGTCGCTAAAGACAAACTAGTTGTCACTATGGACATGCATCACCTCCCTATTGAATGTGTGACATCTTGAGCATTGGTTGTAAACAATTCAACCATTCCGCCATTCTGAGTCCTACCAGCATTGGGTGAAGTCCAGCTTTTGGATAAATTCATATATATATATATATATATATACTCAATCCAACTGTATAGATATCGATATCATGCTGGTGATCAAATTAGTAAGAACTCTACAGAGATAGTTGAATCAGCGTAAATAAATAATGGTATTCTTCCTCTTCCATGATGATCACAGTATAATCATGACCCATCTCTACAAGAGCTACTGAGATTTAAAAAATCTGGATGAAGTAATAAATCACATTTTATATATGGATGCATCTTGTTTCTTGGATATACAGTGATCAGTTCACAAGAGTGACTTAATTGTGACCCCTCAACAAATGCATTTTCACATCCTCTGTAATGGGGGCAACACATGAATCATGTAGAGAACTCATGAAGACTGATGATAGATGATGCAGCATCTATTCAGTCTGTCAAACATGTAGGTGTCAGGGTAGTGTTTACATTGATGAGACCTGATCATTGTCATCCTCATTCTGCTGGGAGGAGCCATCATCAGCATCATCAGCATCCTTGATGTTGGTGTACCTCTCCTTCATCCCAATCATCCCAGCTTTCTTCTTGGATGTCTCGGCTTCTATATCAACATGACCAACCATTTCAGGCATCTCTGGTGAGTGCATTGGAATAGGTACAAGGTAATCTACAAAAGACATCCTTTCATGAGCAAACAAGCTGCAATTATCCAGGACATTGACTGATAGATAGATGACAGGCCATAGATACAATCAAAATCTTTATATAGTGCGGCATAATTGAATAATTCACCTAAGATATACTCCCTGTTTCAATATACATTGTTTAATTGATTGATTGATTGATTGAGTAGTGTTTTATATCTCCTCAACCAATACTGGATCATATGAGACTGCAGATTAATGCATTACCATTTGGAAATGTGATCGAACCTCCTATTTGACTGTACATGCTGACTCTTTGAGACAATTGTATAAACTGTGTTCTGGTGTTTCAATGACCAGCTATTTTTCAGCAACATGGTATAATTCATCTACATTGCACTCGTCACGATGTATAACTGACGACATTCTTCAATGATGGTGGCTTTCAGAGACTATACTAAAAAATGAATCTTGATGGAGTCATGTTCTCCCACTATGTGAGAAAGTTTGCAAGTCTTCCTCCTACTGAGGGAAGGGAAGCAAGGTCTGTGCCCCTAGGGCTGCTCTTGCCCTGCGAGAAATGTGTCATGTCACCAAGAGTTGCTTGGGCCGGGGCTTGGGCTGAGGCTGGGGCTTGGGCTGGAGCTCCGGCCTGAGCTTTGGACTTGCCCATGATTTTGTCCCCTAAGGGACCACTTCCCCTCCCCATACATCTAGCAACCACCTTGAAAGTCCTGTCTGAGTTGCTTCTGGAATATCTGGGGAGGGTGAACTCGGAGAGGGGATGGTCCAAGAAAAATATGGGCTTTTGTGCCTGAATCCCCTGTGAATATCTATCAAGATACTCTTGTTTCCCACCTTAAAGGAGGACAGGGGTAGGGCTGTCTCCAGGTGTGACTCTACTTGCTTTGACCTCCTTTATTCTTCAAATGAGGCATCTAAGGAGGCCAAAGCAAATCTGTTGAATGCAAAGGTAGTAGGGTCCAGCTGGGGGATATGCTCAAGGAGCATATCCCCATAAACTACAGAATTCCCGTATTCTACATTCAGAAGCTGGTCTTCATTGACCTCATCGCCCAAAGCGTCATCCTCCTGAGGAGGAGCTTGGACAGTGTCTTGGGCAAAGTTGACCCTTGACCTGAGGTCTGTGAGCTCAGCCCCCATAGATCCACGTTATCCCTAGGGGGCCCATAACCACGGACTGAGAGGGGCTCGACACCATGTGTGGGATCACCCTCAAAGATGGAGTAGACACTGAACTATACTGAACCTGAGGAACAGCTTCAGCGGCACAGATCCTCTGAACAATAGAAGGGGGAACATCCAACTGAAATGTGCTCTTGTTCACTCCTTGATAGCTCTGGGGACCCAAAGTTCCCTTCAGGGATCGAACTAACCATGTCATATTACCATGGCTGGCACTCTTTCCTGAGGAATGAGCACCTGGGTCCCGTACTAACGGACAAGTTTGTCAAGAACCTGTCACTCTTTGAGGGTCTTGCACTGGGCAATAATCCTGAGATACAGGGCAGTCTACTGGAGGCCTTAGGGAGATGGAATAAACTGGGACCAGGACCGCTAGAAGAGTGTAGGGCTCCAGTTCCATACACCTAACCCCTGGCAGGGTACCTGGCCATGGGCACTGGGCACTGGGCAGGTGACTCCCTCCTGAGCACTGGGCACCAGGCAGGACACACCTAGCACTGGACAGAAGTCACCTGGTGCCTGGCAATAAGTACCTGGCACAGGGCACCACCGATGTCAGAATTAGACAGACCAGAGTTCTTAGCGGGGGGCTTAGCCAAAGAAGCAGAGACAGAACTGTTACACTTGCCCTCCTGACTATGCGTGGTAAGCACAATGCTCACCTCAGACCCTTTAGGTTCCACCTCAGGCCCCTTAAGAGGGAAAAAAAAGGTTCAACTTTGTCTGAAGATATCAGCACAGGACCGTCTTCCGGGTAGGAATCATACCAGAGGGTACTTCAGACTTAACTGGGCACTGTTGCAGAACATTACCCGAAGGTGCCAAACCCACTACCTTAGTACTTTTCTTGCCAAAGGAAGGCCTGAGGGGAGGATGAGATTCCAAGCTTGCAACTGAAAGTGCTCTCCCTACAGGATCTACTTTGGAAGATGGTTTGCCTGCTGTGGCAGAAACCAAAAACTTAGCCTCAGGTGAATGAACAAAACTCACTGAGGTTCCCTGAGGGGCTTCATGTGGTTCCTGAGTGGAAGGGTCAGATGACTTCCTCATTGAGGTTAGAATAACTCTGAGGGCACTGGACTTGGTAGGGAAAGCATATCTTCTAGCTTCATAAGTCCTCCTCTTGAGGAAACAACTCCATTCTGACTCAAACCACCTAGCACAAATGTCACAATAGGAACTGGGCCTGTCGACCCCAGGAGGGCAACAGGGCTGGCAGGAAGGGCACAAAGGATAGACATCCTATGACTGGGAAAAGTGCCCACACATTGCCCTATGACTCATAATGTAGGGATGAATTTGAACACTCTTCCACCGGGTACATGAAGGGCTTCAAGGTGGCTCAGGGCATTGCCACATGGAGGGACAGTGTATATAGGGCTGAGGATGACAAAAGCGAAAAAAGCACATATATGAAAATCACAGGACTGCTATCCTGAGGAAGTACATGTCATTTCAATGCACTCCTGAATGGGAAATAATACTACATGTCATGTCTACAACTAACTATAAGGCTTGGTGTGCTGCAAAATGAAACTTAGCATGAATAGCACAGGGGCTACACCTTCATAACATGCAGAGCCTGTGCTAGAAGAGCAACCGAGGGATGCATCCCCTCTCTGATAGAAGGGGAGCACCACCGGTTCTACATGGACAGAAGGGCTAATGACCACATAGGTACTACCTCTCTCCTTATCCTTGTGGCAATTCGAGAGCTAGCGCCCGCGTGAGTACAAAATCATGGAAGAAATAAAGTCCAGTAATTCTCCAAAATGGTGAGGCATGAAACCCACTGGATTAGATACTGTACCATCTCTCCCTCAAATTTAGCATATCACACGCGTCAACCGCCCCCATCGAATATACACAACACATATCTTATATGAGAAACTCAAGGTTTTTTATTAGAGGAGTGATACCTCCCGACCAATCCCATATAGTGTTACGCCGCAATAGCGCGGATGCAACGCCGCCGCTAGAGTTACTCTTTGTATTTTTCAACTTCGCGCTGTAATGGCGAGTTGATTGATACCAGGCTCCCACTATTTATTGCGTTTAGCAGTCCATATTGGTCGCCCCCAGTCTTTTCAGTGGCACGAATGTCTTCATAAGGTGTTCTACCTTTGATTTGTGTAGCAAAGCGTTTACGAGATGTAATGCTTTGCCTCCTGTTCTCTCAATATTGGACCACACACACCTACATCAAAGCCAGACGTGCCGCCGTCAATTCGACCGGCATAAGGCCGCCTCCGCGTTAGATCTCGGGGTGGGCCGGAGAAACGTTGCCCGACAGAAAAACCGGCCAACGCTATCGTGTTCCCATAAAACGCTCTACAAGTAGTGCGCCTTGACCGATCCCGGTCCCGCGCGCTATCTAGCGCTAGCGCAGGAACGTATCCTTGCGTAGCGTCGGGAACGGATCAAGGAACGCTATTTTGCACCGAAAACCTTTTT
>JAUOBU010297688.1:0-11813 GCA_032360585.1 Nereis procera | reverse complement strand
ACATGCTCACACCCTGGGTGGCTCATAAAGTACTGATTTTAGGCTCATGGATATTTTATCCTGGATAAAAGCATTGGAGGTTCACACATTATTTTAGTCGGAAATCATGTTAGAGACAAATATTTGGTTGTTCGTTTGTAACTGTTTATTTATACTGGTATAACCATATTTACAAAAACCATTTCTAGGAAAACCAGTCCCAACTATACACATCTCAATAACATCTAACATACACTCACACAGACATTCACTCATTCCCTCCACATTTATACTCATACTTTGCCTAAATATTATCATTTCATATGTACACACATCATTGTATCTATATAGACCTTGTCAAGGTATTGTTGACAAACCTAAAAGTGTATTACATTATTTGACTATTTTAATTCGCCAATTATTTACACTTCTGATGGTGAACGGGACCACATATTATCAATAATTATATTCCCTATCTTTCCTCACTCTCTGCTTCAAGGCTTCAATACTTGGAGAATATTTTAGGTATGGATCCATACTATTGTACACTTTTGGGCCCTTTACAAAAATACAATTGTCAAACATTTTTAATTTCATTTTTGGTATGACATAGTCACCTCATCAAATGATCTTGTTCGCCTATTTCTTACAGTATTTACCTTTGTGAACATGTCACATTGTGTAACCGGTAGCAAGTTTTTTCATAAATTTTATGCATATAGACATTTATGCACTCAGTTCTTCTTGCAGATAATTAATAATAAAAAAGTTTCTGTCTCATGGCTGTGGTACTGGTTCTGTTATCTTCATTCAAAAATATTCTACAAACCTGACTCTGCACTCTTTCAAGTTTGTAACTACAATACTTAGTAAAACCGTCATATATGGAATTCATGTGGTCAAAGACTAGTAATATCATGGAAGAATAGATCATTTTGGCCAGGTCTCACCCCCACCAGATTCTTCACTTTTTCTTGCCATTGACAATTGCTGACTGGTCTTTGCGAATATATATTCAGCATGTTTTCCAAATAATGATATAAGATCTAATTTCATACTCAGATATTTGCATACATAAACTCTTTCCACTTCCATGTTATAGTCTTTGACTTTGAGATTGTTGAGTTCCAACGATCATTAATTTAGATTTCTTTACATTCAATGATAATTTGTTATTGTACATCCATGTCCCTGCCCTTTCCATTTGCTCTTGGAGCACAATTTGTGGTTCAATATCCAATTTCCAGAAAATTGTAATGGCTGTATCATCATCATACAGGGTCGCATGCCAAGCACATAAACATTTTGCAAAATCATTCACAAATAGAATAAATAGTAGTGGCCTTAAAATCGAGCATTGTGGTACACCACATGTACCATCATTTTCATCTGATAAGACGTGATTGTTGTGACTTGTTTTCTACCCTCCAGATATCTATGAATCCATCTGACACTCTGCCAGGACATTCCAATTCTTCACTCAATAACAGTCCATGGTTAACCATATCAAATGTTTTTTTAAGGTACAGAAAGAGGGCCAGTGGAGTGTCCCTTCCTGAACCCTGATTGTTCCGTAGCTGGCAAATCATGTTCTACCAGATAGTCAAAAATCTGATTATGAACACAGCATTCCAGTAGCTTCAATACTGTTGGTAACACACTCACAGGTCAATAATTCAGGGGATTAGATGCGTTATCCTCCTTATATAGGGGGTGACACATCCACCTTTTCAACCAGCTGGTACATAATTCATGAATATGCTCAGATTGAACATATGTTGTAGTACTCCAATGATAGATTCTCCTCCCAATTTGATAAAGTGTGCTGTGAGCCCATCCAACTGACATGATTTTGAAGTTTTTAGATTAGCTATAGTATCTCTAATTTCCTTATGTCTGAATACAAAGCTATCTGGTAGTTTCTCTATGTCAAAAAAAGATTCATATTAGTAGTCAGATTGTGCAAAAGCCTTTGCCAACTCACTTGGTATACCAAAAGAATTTGAGTTAAATTCATTGGCAATATCTATGGGGACTGTTTTTGAGTTGTCTCCTTGTACAATTTTGTCCTGGTGATCTTATCTGCTTCTTGAAGGACTCTCCATAGCTTTCTAGACTTCCCCTCACACCTTTAAACTGCATTTGCATAATATTCTCTTCTGAGCTCGCTTTTCATTTTTGAGGTTCTTGCAAAAGCTGCTTTCTTACATGCCAAGTTTTCTGGTGAGCGATTCTCATAATATTTGTTGTTCATATGATCCCTGATGTCACAGTGATTGAGATAGTTCCAGGTCATCCATTTCGGTAATTTATGTTAGAATTTTAATCTTTCAGTAGGGGCATGTGACTCAACGATCTCCATACATTTTCCCAGAAACTTTTCCCATATGAAGTCTAGATCATCTGACTGGAGGATGGTTGACCAATCTGTCTGACGTGAATTATTCAACGTTCTTGTAACTCCTACTTATGTAATGAGTAGTTTCCTTTACTGGTTTTGCCTTCTTCTTTATAGGAAGAGTTATGCTGTGGTCACTAGTGGAGAAAGTTAAAATTCCACTCCTATCAATATAATTTTCTTGGTATGTTAACAAATGGTCAATAAAGATTGCATTTTTTCCTGTCACCCATGATGGAACAGTAATCAATTGCAATAGATCATATCGCTTACAAAAATCCATTCATTCCTTATGCCCTGGGCTATGTGGCTTTGTAATAACAATATTGAAGTCCCCTCCAAGGGGTATTTTGACTTTTCTAGTAGACAACTATGCTGAATTGCTATCATCGAGCTCTTCTATACATTCTGGTATATTTCCCTCTGGAGGGCGATAAATCCCTCCAATGGCCCATGGTCTAGTCTGTGGAAAGTTCACTTCTAGCCACAAGCACTCTCTAGCATAGGTGCATATCGTAAGGTCTGGGATGATTTTGCTATTCAAATTTTTTTTGTGCATATCAATATCCCCCCTCCAGAATTCTTGCCATATGTTCTGTCTGACCTGTATAATCGACTTCTGATACTTCAATCATTCTGTCTTGGACTGATGAGTTTAGCAATGTCTCCTCTAAAATCAAGATATCAGTATTTCTCTCGTATAAGAAAATTACAACCTCAACATACCTTAGCATGAGACCGCAAATATTTCACAATGCTACAATTACTCCCTCATGAACTGCTCATTCCCTAGGGCTTGTGTATGTTAGTGATCTATCCATGACTTAGTAAAGCAACTTTCAGATGGGGACCAACATCATACAAGATCATCAATAACCCATGTATCTTCACATGGCAGTATCTTCTCAGCTCCTGCTTTCCCAGTTGCCCCCCGTTGTCATAACAGTACTTGGTTTACGCAAGTAACCAACACTATTTACAACAAGTGGACATCGAGACAAGATAGAGAAAGGTACAAGATGGCGCAACTAATTAACTATCCTATTAATAGATAATAAATACAAGTCTCAATACCCATCTGCAGGCACATACTGCACTGATGTTTAGTGTCCAAGTAATTCAAAACTAGGTGGTGATGTGGACCTCACTTCTTGAGAGACATACTGTGCCATAGTTGGCTGAGATCTTTGACTATTATCACAAGGTGGCAGTGCTGACCTTCAACACAGAAAGTGGGAAATGAGTCACTGTTGATATCAGGGCTTATTGATCACTTATCATGCCAGCAACAGTGGATATCAATATCTGAATGAATAGAATACAAGTATATATCCAAGAAAGATGTGAGGAGGTTTTAGATGGTACAATGAATAGTGAATAACGACATGAACTGGTAGAGTTTTGACCGTCATGCACACGATGAACTCAATGTAGGGTTCTGATTAACCCTGGGCAAATGGTTGGGTGCAGCATAGACATACTACATGCAACAGTGGATATTAGTGTCCAAATGTATAGAAGATGACCCTAGCTTGATTTTCCTGCCTTAAAATTCATTTAAGACTGGATATTAGATGAGCAGTGGTCGTTTATACAAGTCTCTGATGCCAGGTGCTCCCCCCATGAGGAAACATCTACCCCCGTAGTATATGATGGCTTCGCCATAAATAATACACCTCATTCGAGGTATGTGTGATGAAAATGTTTGGTGCATATTACCTTTAATGGGGATCAGGATTATGCCATCATTCTAAGACTGGAGTGCCACTCCGTTATTAGTACTGGTGTATAAAACCTGTATGATTGAGATGTGTCATGCGAAATTTCTGGTCAGATAGACAGTAAGGGGACCACAATAGCATTAGTTTGCAGAAAGGAAAACAATTAGTCGTAAATAATCCTACCAACACTATTGTACAGAGAACACATTGTACTGTATACCCTATGCATTATGTTATTTCTTGCTATTTCTGTGCCTCTCAGAACAACTCAATATGATGGTGAAGGGACCACATTGTCTTATTGTTGAATCCTATCGGCTCATAATTATATTTTCATTGTCTATTGGTATATTTATAGTACTCTGTATCATATGAAAGGCCAGTCAAAAAGATGGCAAGGGGACCGCAGCATCAATATGTGCCCGGAAGGTAATATTATTTTCGAGATAGATCCCAAGGTACCTAGGCTTCAGTACTGTCTCCAGGTAGATACAGTTCAGATCTAATCAGATGTTATCGTAACGTTGAAGTACATGTATGTTACTGTTACCAAATATCATGAGTGATGGTTACCAAATATCATGAATTCAGATTTGTTCACATTTACAGTTAGTTTATACATATGCCTCGAGATGAATGATGGCACCATGACAAATGAAGTCGCCGACTATAGCAATATCCTGAAGGGCAGAAGACCCTCGAGGGATAGCACAGTCTTCGGACTTGCAAGCGTGGTGTAATCGTGATTATCACAGAGGGTGGAGATAATTGCATTTATGCCACACATGTAAAAGCAAGCAAAACTTTTCCCAAAACTCAGCACAAATGCACGTCCATTTTGTTTTCAAACTCCTTTTGACTGTCTTTGGCGTCAGCAATCTGACTAGGTACAGTGCCAGCTCTGGGTGAGGGGCGAGTCAAATTAAAAGCATCCTGGCAATATTCCATGGTTACGGACAATTTCAACAGAATATCACATACCCCTATATCACATGGAAATCAGCTAAAGTGTGGCATAATAGGAGGGGCTATGCACATGATAGGGTGACGGGATATGATGTACACGAATGAATCAATGAGATATCGGATATGACAATAAATTATCTGTGGGCCGCTTGCAACTCAGTATTCATTCTTTTTTTATTTATATGGATAATGATGAGATATTAGATAATTCTGGGATCAACTCCAAATATGTGATATATGCAGCACTACTACATGTCATTATCCTTGCTGAGTCTCACGGTCTATACCACATTTTACTGTAATTTCATGCTTTCCATGAATAAGGAAACCGTGAAAAACCTACTGATTATTCAATCTATCCATGAGCACTGATCCAGCCCCTTCATCATTACTATCCACCATCTTTCATCCAGCCTGTACCTATCTGCATCAGGAAATACTCAGCAAACACAAGACGGGCACTGGACGTCTGCACGACGTCAATGACGTCGTGGAAACGTCCTATGGACGCCTTGAGTGTACTGGGTAGTATAGCAGAACTCACTGATGCGTAGGTATCCCGTTTGTCGCATTATCATGATTATTGCACGTCGTATGGTAGAGTGTCATATGACCATACTACTTTTCTTAACAAATGGAGAACAGATTTTCAAGCATAACTCATACCAGAGCAACGAGCCTTTGAAAATGAGATAAAAATGTCGAATGCCGTAAGGGAGACTGAAATGACGAATGTAATCCAAGAATAACCAGCCCGTCTGAATATCGCTTTTTATCATTCTGAAGTTGAACAAGTATCATATAAGGCTAGGCATGGTCAAGCTCAAGATTAAAGATTCTTCATCTTAATCCTTGAGGGAAATGAAATAATGCCTTATCTCCCTCCCTATAGTAGCATTTCCATATAATAATAAGCATTTGCAAAATATACATGATACAATCATTATATACAATCCAGTATTATGCACAATATATATTTCATACTAGATATATTTGACAAGATCAAAATCGTTGTGTTTACGAATTGTGATAGGCAATAGGGCATAACTTTTTCAGTCTATTTGTAAGAGATTGTACAGGAGGTGCATTTCTAGTATCTTCTGGAATAACATTCCAAACTATTCCAACTGTTACCACGAAGCTATTTTCACCATATCTTGTGTTAGAGCCTGGGATGTGTAATGTACTAGTTGTTTGTGATTCTGTGATTTTGTGATCCTTCCCTCTTGTACCGTGTTCAATTAATTTCTCATAACGACATAATATTTAATGCTGGATGTGCCAAGTCATGTATTCCTGTATACGTGAACACCTACATGTGTGTCTCTGCAGACAGAAAGATATTCAATGTTAAGAGAGACGTGCATATCATGTCGTGAGCCATTTGGTTTTCTTCAGTATGACTCAACATGCAGAGTTTTGCAACCGCTGCAACCTACTAGATCAATCTACATTCATTCCCCATAACAGATATCTGCATAAACATATAGTGGGATAATGAATGCTGATTCTGATGTGACATGTTCCCTTGCTCTTTTCAACACATGTAATTTTCCTATCATAATTCCTTACAGATAATCTACGTGGCTTGTACCTTCGTCCAGGTCGACACCTGGGTATTTGTGCTTTTGTTTCCTATCTAGCTCTGTTCATCCTAACTCTAATTTCACTTCTGTGTACTTGGTCAGCTGGTGTCTATTGCCGAAGAATGAATTATCTTTTCTCTGCATTTAGTGTCAACCTATTTTCGTCAAGCCACTAGCATCGTGTAAGCCCAATTGTGAGTTCAGAACTCATATTCATTTTTTGCATGATGATAAAGGACAGTATCGCCAGCATACATCTGAACACTGATGTCACATATGGCATCCGATGGATCATTCATATGAATCATGGATGATAACAGACCCATCTTCTCTCTGTTACCTGTTTTGTATAGGGATGCAACTATTGCGTTTTTATGTTCATTTGGGACTATTTTGGTGTCTATTGAGTTAATAATTATCTTAGTTGATATTGGCGTCATAATGGTACTGGCTGCTCTCAAATATTTAATCGGTGTATCATCTATCCCTATGGCCTTGTAATCTGGTATTCTACTGAGTTCATTTTTTATGTAAGCAGTATCAATGTGTTTCAGTTTCAAATGTCGTGCACTTTCAGGGAACCTGCTGTTTAGAGTTGGGATGGTACCATCCGATGCTAAATTATATCCAATACTTGCAAAATATATCCTGATTATATTTGCAATCTTAGTTGGGTTACTTTTACCTACCATTTTCATGATGTGCCTTACAAGTTCACTATTCGAGATAGATCTTTCAAGGGTAGCCTCTACCTTTTCTGGATCGTGTTTGTACTTCTCAAAAGCACTCATAAATAGTTTGATATTAATCCTATTTCCATCATGTTTGCAGCATTCTGAACCCTTTCATATACTTCCCACATTTTCTGACTTGTCTTCTTGTTGTGAATATGTTTCAGTTGGTCTCTCTTTTCCTGAAGCCCAATATTCTCTGTTTGCACCTTCAGGGAACCTGATTTTTAGAGTCGGGATGGCACCATTAAAGACCCTTGCCAGACTATATCCAAAACTTGCAAAATATTCGTTGATTATATTTTCAATCTTAGTCAGGTCAATTTTGCCTTCCACTTTCATGATGTGCCATATAAGGTCACTATCTGGGATAGGATTGTTAAAAGGTTGCTATTTTTTTTGTCGTGTTTGTACTTCTCAAGAACACTTGTAAAAAGTTTTATTTTGATCTTTTCCTCGTGTTTGCTGCGTTCTGAACCCTTTTATATGCTTCCCACATTTTCTGACTTTTCCTCTTATCATGAATATGTTTCAGTTGGTACCTCTCTTTTTCTGATGCCCAAATATTCTCTGTTTCCCGTTGCAACACTATATTCCCATACCCCCATTTTTTCTTTTACCTGGCTACTTCACAAATAGGTTCGGGAGTGAAGTGTTTTTGTGATCTGATTTCTATAAGCTTTTCTTGTGTTCCAATTTCTTTTTCCCTTTCGCTGTGCCCACCAAGTCATGATCACTTACTCCAAATGAATATTCATTGCTGTTGTAGTACATATCAATGGGATGGATGGCTTTGTGACTGAAGTGATGGAGAATCCTACATCAACGAGACTGTTGACCACCTTATTTTATATGTGCCTGCACCAGAGAAAGATGCCATCTTTCTGGGCTAAAAATATTCTATCCCCGATACCCAGATCAGTCTCCTGCGACCCCCTTGTTCCACTTAATTCCAAGGGAATTAGTCTGTTATCTATTATTAGTAAGCTGCACATGGCATTAATAGCCAACAGAATATCATCAAACAATCAACCTACTGGCAAACGAACAGAATAGATATAGATCTGAACACACACTCACGTGCGCACGCGCAAGCACACACACACACACACATACATGCACGCACACACAGATATATATATATATATATACACATACATATGTCATATATATCACATTGACCCAGATTCATGGGACTAGACATACAGTATCAGTGGATATCTCCCTTGAGTGTGATACTGTAGCTCCTGTCCGATCAGTTACATTGTATATGTTAACTGTATATGTAAGTGGACTGCCTGACTCTCGGTTTTGGCCTCAGTAGGCCTCATCATCTGAAACGGGTTTGAATAGCTGTATTGTTATCCCAAAGGTTGGGTACAGGATAGTTTTTTGTGATTGGTTCCCATATGTTAAGAGGGTTCAACAGGCTGGTGCAATCAGCAATATTGTGGGAGATTTGTCACATTGCAATGACCCTGCCTCTTATGGGGGTATATTGACTGATGAGGTCAGTCCCCACATATATTCTTAGAGTATATGTCAAGAGATTTCGTTGGAAACCAAGTCTCGTCATAGGTTGAGGCTTGGTGGATAGGAACTGGTCCAAGGTTGTGGGTGAGAGGTAAGCCTGCATATGGTGAGGTGAAACCATCTAGATGCACCTATGGAGAATCACAATTTGGTTGACGAGGCAAATTGTAACATGAGTGGTCCCTACCAGCCATCCTTGTCACATACATGTTATGCGTTGGTCCAGGGGGGAAAAGGGTGAATTCAGATCGGGTTTGTGGTTGACTGTAGGACATTGGCTTATCTGTATGTTGTCCAGTTGTGACATCCTGTTGCCCCCCGAGAGCTGTCTTTGGTGTTTATACTGAAGGGCAACATGGTGCAGAGTCAGTGAATGCAGTCGACCTCGATCTGGAGTCAGGGCGTCAGGGCAAGTGCACTTTTCAGGTGTGCATAGATGAAATATATGACATTGATATGCCCTGGTGGCCGTCTAGGTTGAAGTGCCTCCCTACATCCGATGTGAGGTCTTTTCTTCTGACTGTGCCGAGATGGCCATCAAATCTCTACAGGTATATAAATATATATATATATAAAATATAATAATTTGGAAACATATTTGGTATCCGATCCATTTGGTATCCGAAGGGCATTCGATTTCAGGAAACATGACCTCCTGTACCATAAGCTTTTTAATTCAAATATCACTGGCAACATCTGCCATTCCATCAAAAATATTTACAAAAATTCACTATGCTGTGTACAGCTTGATGGCGGTCCAACATACTGGTTACCCATTACATGAAGAATAAGACAGGGGACTCATTGAGTCCTACCTTGTTCGCTATTTTTATTAATGATGTGGCGGATGATATTCACGATGGTAATGCTGGGGTATATGTTGAGGGATCCGAATCCCCATGCTTATGTATGCAGATGATATCTTGGTGATCTTCCCCAGCGCATAACAAGCCCGGATTCAACTAAACACCATGACTGACTGGCGTAATAATGAAGCATGTGCATCAACGAGAAAAAATCAAATAATCCAGTTGAGGAACCATCAGAGAAACAACGAGAAAAAAATCCAATAAACCAGTTGAGGAACCATCAGAGAAACAGATCTAATGTGAAGGGTTTTGCTATGGTAGGGAATTGGGTTGTGTGCCAAAATACAAGTACTTAGGTTTCTGGATGCACGAATACTTATCTGCATCACCAATGGTAGAGGCTCTCACATCCGCCACTGCATGCTCGTTCGGCAAAATTGTCAACATTTTCAGAAAGTTAGAGAACATGGGCCCCAATTCTTATGACCCATTCCATAAAACATATACAATGTCCATACTTAACTACACAGCTGGAGTTTGGGGTTTTCCAGATCATACAGATTCCTAAGTTCAGAACTGCATGATAAGCTATTTTCTCGGCGTCCACAAATTTACGGCTGTAGCAGCCATGTCAATTTAGATGGACTGGCTAGACGTTAGGTTAACGATTGGCAGAGATCAGCTAATATCGTAATGGGCTGATCAACATGAGTGAAGAACATTTGTCAACACTGATTCATCGATGGGACTTATCATTACACGCATGCATGGGCGAAATCAGCCTCGTATATCTTGCACCATGCCAACATAGACCGACTAAACAAGGATGGAAATGAGATGGGGACAAACCTGGACATATTGGCATGTGGATTGGAAAAGTTAAATCATATAAAATGTATAATAAGATGTCTCTACAAACGTACTTTCATCTAAGTTCATGACCGAGATCTCCATGTGGTACTCATTGGGTTAAACATATTCATGAACCAAAGAAGCTCGGTGGCCAAATAAAAAGCTGGAGCACTCCCTCTGGCAATAGCAATGGGGAGATTTAAAGGCATTCCCATCTGGGAAAGACAGTGTCAAATATGTCCAGGGCAATCAGTGCAAAAGAAATCCACTTATCACTTCATTGCAGTAATTCGTAAGAAGTAAGAGATGAATTTATGACCACCGCCAATAATACTCTAACACTGCAGAATTCAGACGATGAGATGAATGTCAAAGCCCTACTCAGTCATGGCCTCCTAATCTGACCAGGAGATGGGAGATACATAGAATCACTATGGGAGAAAAGGAAAGAATTTATCTATACAACGACTTGAGTAATACAAACAAAAACAAACAAACAAACACACACACGTGTAGTCGATGTGGTGCAGTTGTTGTGGTTGCTCAGGAGAAGACTCTGGATAAATAGATGACCTGAATAGCACATACAGTCTAGATGAATCTTCTTTATTTGTAGCACTTACTCTGCAGATCATACAATAGCGTGAATGCATCGTGACATATCTCTCTCAGTTCAAAAATACATGAGCTCTTGCTTGGCAATGAGTGTCATGGGTATATATAGATACACCATGCAAGGTTGAACACAATGACTTCAACTCTGATGAGATAACCCGAGGCCCAAGGCTGTAGAGAGACAATGGAGCAGCAGTCACAAATCTGATGTCTTTAAAAGATCTTAGCAGAGGGGCTTTCTGGCCCCAAAACTGGCCCTTTTATCTGCTCTGCTGTTCCAACACTGTCCTCTCACTCCCCCTGCCTTGGCTGTTCATATTCCTATCTGCCTTCCCTCTAAGTTGCTAGGGCAACGCTCCTCCCTCTTCTTGCACTCAGATAACCCAAGATAAGTCAACTGTCCTCAGTTCAACCCGGAGGCTGCCATTTGTCCCTAAATTGAACCATGGACCCATCTTCTCTAAATCACTCCTTCAAAACCACTGATGGCATATGTTCAACACCAATATTTTCTGAATGTTTGCTAATGCAAAAATTAGCTCTCACCACCTGCACACACACACACACACACACACACACACACACACACACACACACACACACACACACACACACACACACAC
>JAUOBU010296578.1:0-11814 GCA_032360585.1 Nereis procera | reverse complement strand
TGTGTGTGTGTGTGTGTGTGTGTGTGTGTGTGTGTGTGTGTGTGTGTGTGTTGGTCTGTTTGTTTGTCTGGTTTGTAGTGTGTGTGTGTGTGTGTGTGTGTGTGTGCGCGCGCGCGCGCGTGTGTGTGTGTGTGTGTGTTGGTGGGTGTGTCTCATTGCAGCTCTGGCAAGTCTTTCAATGAAATAGTAAACATTTCAAAGAGTCTCCTCATCACACAAAAGTCAACAGTTCTTCGTAATATTGATAATGATGATAAAACAATAATGATGATAATACTACTAAGAACATTGATGATAACCATAAGAAAGCATTGCAAGCATCTTCATGGCAGCCTTCGAAGAGAAACACCTGCCCATATACAAGCTATCTTCATTGTACCCTAACAGATATATTGATGACTATTGTGCTATTTTCCGATTGTCAGACTGGGAACTGGATGCATTATTCAACATTCTAAATGCCTGTCATCCCAACGTCAAGTTCATTGTGGAGAAGTCTAAAAGTGAAATCCACTTCCTGGGCATCACCTAACTAGACACCAAACCAAGGATAGCCACAACTACTTGCACTATAATTCATCTCACCCGCACCACTGCAACAAGAATCTCCCCTACAATCAGTTTTCCGCAGGATATGCCCATATGATGAAGATTTAAAACAGCAATGCCTGGACATGATATACCATTTTCCCTGCCGTGCGTATCCTACGAAGCTCTTGGATGAAAGCTACAAGCAAGTCCATCAGCATCGCTGATGCAAGACGGTCGATGGAAAACGTTTATGATGAGATACAATCATCCTCGTTACTAATTCCCACCCTGGAGGCGACAACCTGGAGGCGACACCAACTGGGAGGTCCTCAGCAGATCTCATGCTATCTGGAAGATTGATGAAGAGAGGCCCACTTATGGGCGCAGATGGCCGACAAACCGAATGCATGCAAAACATAAACATGCAGATATTGCATGAAATTTACCACTTCTGTGTGACAGGCAAGACATATTATAACAAGCGCAATATTAATTTCAAAGACACAAACATGGTATACTGCATCACATGCAAGTCATGTAAGATGTAATACATAGGCCGAACAGGTGGAAGTTTCATGGAGAGATTCAACAACCACATTTCTATAATCAATAGACGGGACGAAAGGAGAATTATCTTGAAATCCCAATCCTGGACTCCATCCATGCATCGCAAATATAAGCTTTGCCTTGGGAATGAGACTCCAAGTTGAGTTCATTTATATCCAAACAATAAGGTTTATGCTGCCGACCAGGATGAGAACCATGTAGAAGGCACCAGGACTTCGGTACTGCAGAGATGTCGAAAACATGTCACCCAGAGAAATCTCATCAGAGAAGTAAAACCTGTAGTCCCACTCTGGGAGAGGAGAAATAGAGCCTGTCAACCCCAGTACATGGTGGAGACCTATATTTTGTTTTTACCATCGAAATAGCACGACGTCATTGCAAGTGGCATAAAAGGATGCATCCTTCAAATATCAGTCAGAGCCCACACGGCACAGTAACACTTTCTTCGACAGACCAGATAATAATAGTAATGATAATAATGATAGTAATGATAATAGTAATGATAATAATAATAATAATAATAATAATAATAATAATAATAATAATAATAATTCAATTCAATTCAATTCAATTCAAATCTGTTTATTTATACTCGGAATAACATATTTACATCAGCGCACAATATGCACGGGTCAGCGGATGCCGAGTACATTAACTAAACAACAACAAATACTTAACTAGGACAACACAAACATGTACTAATGGTCATTATTGTTATGTACATATTCACAATTATATTCTATCAACATTGACATAGTTACTAGGCAATTTCTTCCTGTAGGGTGATTTATTGGAGTAGACTATCATGATCGAATATGTCGCTACGTTCCAAGGCCATTTTGAAGGCTGCAAGTGATGGCAGATTACGTATCTCAGGTGGAATAAAATTCCAAACTATACTTGCTCTATACGGGAAGCTCTGTGTTGTCTTTTTCAGTCGACATCTTGGGATGAATAAATCATTGCGCTCAGATGCTCTAGTTGATCTTGAGCTGTGCTCATTCATGTAGCTGAAAAGGCCTCTCAGATGGCTTGGGGCCATATCATGCATAATTTTGTATGTCAGATTGCTTGTGTGTAGCTTTCTCCTCACATCAAGCCATTCTATTTTCAACCTTGCATGCATTTCATGCACCGAGGCATATCCATTTTCATGCAACGTGAGTCTTATTGCGCAATTTTGGACCTTTTGTAATTCACTAGAGCATTTCATAGATAGGGAGTCATAAATTACATCACCATAATCAATTTGTGGTAATATAAGGCTCTTGTATAACTGTATACAGGTGTCTTCATTTACATAATACCTTACTCTGGCAAGTACTCGGAGCCTTTTCATACATTTACTTTTAATGTGGTCAATATGCTTCTCATAAGTCAATCTTTCATCGAGGACGATGCCCAGGTACTTAAATGAGTCGACCCTTTCGATATTTCTCTCATTATATTTTACGTCAATAGCCTCAATATGTCGTAGGCTTTGATGGGTCCCAAACATCATGAACTTGGTCTTTTCAACGTTAAGAGTGAGACGATTGCAGTGTAGCCAATCTGCAGCATGCGTTAGTTCTGTGTTTATTTTTTCTGAGATTTCCAATGGAGATGTTCCAGTGACTGAGATGGCGGTATCATCCGCATACATACTAACATGTGCATCTTTTAGACAGTTTGGTAAGTCATTGATGTAAATTAGAAATAGCAACGGTCCAAGGATGGAGCCCTGGGGGACACCACAAGTCACGGATCTAGGGCTCGAACCTGAGCCCTGGACCTTGGTGACCTGGGACCTGTCGCCCAGGTAGTCCTTGAACCATGATACTGCAAATTGACTTAGTCCAATACATCTGAGTTTATGTAGTAAAATCCGGTGGTCGACAGTGTCGAAGGCCTTTTTCAGGTCCAGGAAGAGCACTCCAGTTAGCCTTCCTTCCTCAATATTTTTCTGAATAAAATTATATAATAATAATAATAATAATAATAAAATAATAATAATAACGATAACGTTGAACCCCATGGCTTATGGAGATTAGCCACAGAGGAAGAATCAATTGCGACTAATAAGAACACCTGGGCTCGAAATAACTCAAATTGCTCAGTTGACATATGCTAAGATCTGCAGTCTGATATCACAGTGAAAGACATTCTCTAAATTTATTAATCCTGATATGTTTACACTCACATAGATTCTACTGTCTTTGAGAAAGAGTGTGGCAAATTCTGGTTTTGATCCAGTCCTCAACGAATCGAATAGCATCATGAGTTCTTCGTGGCTGTCAATGGTTGGTAAGGAAAGACCTAACTTGGAGCATCGCTTTTCGGCTTCCAACCAACTGCAACAAATGGCCCTGGCTTGAGCATGACGTCCTGAAGCTCAAGTATTCAGAAACACACATGCACAAGTGTGTATTCAAGGGAGATCCAGTCAGACATTGGATAACTCAAGAAATAGTTCCAATCAAATCAGAGTTAAATGCACACATGTGAAGTATATTCAATTATCCATCAACTCCCCAGATGGCGGTATGAAGTGGTTAAATAGCGCTTGCATGACACACCAGATGGACATTATTATATTGCCACAGTATGAATTGAACTGTAAGAACATACACTAGAGCTGGCCTCATGCATTCCCTTCGCTGTTGTCTCATCAAATCAAGAGAAGGCACATTCTGTTCAATGCCAATAATCACTGAATCTGACCACAGCCAAAGCAACACACACTCGATGCTTGTGCACAGACCTAATGAGCTGTGGATCTCATCAGATGTTTGCTCTCAACCGGTGACATTTCGTAACAAATAAATGATCGAATAGTGCACCGGATGACATTTTGAGTAGAAATAAACTCAAAATCAGGCATTTTGCTTTTGATGTGAATGCTTATTGTAAATCTGACATGTTGGTGATTCCACCATGCTCGACAGACAGAAAATGATAAAATGCAGATATGAAGAGAACAATTAACTCTTGCCATTCATTCAAACCAGAAATCAGATAGTCAAGTGATGGGAGACATATTTTGCATCATGAATTGAATAATCCGAGATCAGTGCAGGGAGGTCAAATCTAGATGTCGAAATGAGGCAAAAATAACCATTTCGTTGCTCATGGTTTGAACATTAGAATGAAAGCATTGATATGAGAATAAATCTGTACGGATCTGAGTACAATTCTTCACATAGAGCCATTTCGCAGAAAGGGCATATGTGAACAGTATGCACCATCCCCCTCGATGATCTATGTCTTGGTGGGTTTACACAGATAACGATCTCTGCACGATTGTGTCGCGATGCCCTTTTCTTGGAATTTCTCTGTCGGTCGAGAGTATGTGGGGCTGATTGGGACAGACTGCATCACGAACCTATTGAGCACCATGCAGGCAATAGACGTTTCCTCTCTAAACTAAACATGGTGTACAGAGGCAGCATTAATGCAGTACACACACAGTAGACAGGCACCTACCACGGAGACCTGTGCATACCAACATAACTACCGCACTCTTGTCATGCAGCATACATGCCAGTAGAGGCAACTACCAGGTAGACCTGTGCACTCCCGAGTGACTACCACGCTCTTGTCACGCAGTATACATGCAGTGCACGCAGCTTCCCTGCTCTGTTATGCATTACAAACGCATAATTCATGCACATGCCACGCGAAAAACGACGTGGCAGTGCATGGACAGATTATTGCTCTGAACCAATTTTCTTGCCATGCTGAAAAACGGGCGTGTGTTTGTGCAAGATCTCTACAGGCACCCTCGGAGTAGGCAGCATGATGGTATCAAGCACCTCCCCCGATCAGCGTGCTTCCTACACGTACGTGATTCTTGTTGACAGCGCGGATGGTGCGCTGTCTGTGTAAACCCACCATTATATAACGAATCTGAAAAAGTTGTATGTACCAAAATTTCATCTTCAGATGCTCTCTTCCAAAACATATAACTGTTGTTTCACCAATCAAGTCAGATTAAGGATCATATCTAAACAGCTTGCTAGAAAGATGTATGCCTGTACGCTTGTCCCAACTCAGTTAGTCAATCAATAAAACCTGGAATTAATGGCTGAATACCAATTTTTATGAACAGCGAAGATATTTAAACATCATTTAAATTCTATTCATTTTTAGTCTACATAAGACTTGGAAACAGAATGACTCAAGTATAGTTAAAAGCACAATATCTAGTAGCCGTCTTTCAGTACAAAGTCTGAGCAAGTATTAAATGTTCTGACAAATCATGCCGAGCTATGAGGTGTTTTCACCTATTTCCTACAGCAAGGATGGTTTGAAACCAGTGCCAACTGTAAAATCTCTTTTACACTTAGAAAGAAACAGATGGGCATTCTGTTGTGAATCCAAGCAAGAAAACATTGAGAAAGGGGTGGGTGCAACACCGGGAGCAAGGGTGAGCTCGAGTGTATGTAGTGGTCAGATTACTGAACAAACCAGTGAGGCATGATGACAGTCAACAATGACAGGCGTGACCTCTTGCCCCATTCAGAATTTGTGCGTAAACAGTACAATGAAGAAATGCCGATAGTTCAACTTGGTCATAAAGCATGTTGAGGGATATGTTTCAAAATATTTGGGTCTACACACACTGTCTGAATATACAACACACATGTCAGTACATACACAATGACCTGTAGCTAGTGCCCTATATATCTGAACTTCTCAGCTGACCCAGCAATCAATCAACTATGTACCAATTGAATTTTGCTCATTGTAGGTTTTGATTTCATCTTCCACACACATAGTTGCAAGTTGGCGAGGTGACTTTTGTAAGTTGATTTGGCCATTTGTCAACAAAAGTTCACAAAAGTGAAATTGTTATCCTGAAAATATCACAAGATCCAAATGAAAATGCAATACAAGGCAATAGAGTAGATCAAAAAGCGATGAATGAGCATCCACTTAATGTTTCTTGACTACTCACTCCTTAGTCCTGAAATCTTCATGAGGGAGAGAGTTTGCTGGCTCCAAAGTGCTAGAGACTCATTATGCTTTTGAGATCCATTGAAAGCACAAAATCCTCAGGAGATCCTAAGCTACATCCCAGATGATGGACAACCACTTTTGGCAATGAGGCTTGAAGGTAGAGAAGAACTGAAGAGTTCTAATATATCCATACGTGGCTGATGTCCATGCTCAAAAATTGAGAAGGTAACATGCTTTAAGTATTGAGTCCACTCATTGGACAATGGACCATTTTGTTTCCAAATATGGTATGTGTGCATAGGTAATGAGGGCGGGAATGACTCTTAGACATTCACATGGCCTAGTACCATGCCCATATATGGAATGTTCTCCAAATCTCATGAGACAAAAGTTGATTCTGAGTCATTCACATGACAAGGGAAGAGTTCATTTTGGCGAGCGCTTGCTGCCAAAACTTGGGGAGATCATTCCTTATGTTCCACCCAAGTCTCACCATTCCTTGCTTCATGAAAGTTGACTCTTAGTCATTCACATGAACAATGAAGATTCTATTCTGAAGACCAAAAGAGAATTGGCAGTTTGAAGACTATGACTCAACGCGGCATTTACGAAATGAACCTCACTTGACACAACTTACAAAACAATTTCATTCTAGGAGATCTGTGGACCAGTGTTGCCAGTCAGCCATGAAATTCAAGGACTTACAGCTGCCAACAGGGCACTGTTTTTTAACCTTCCTATTCTTTTACACACTCACATTGATCAATTGTGTTTTCAACACAGCTCAATATACTATCATTCACCGAAAAATGTCTTGATAAATGCTTTGACATTCATCAATAGGTTGAGGCATTTCAATAAGGTTGTTGCAGTTGTAGTACCACAATTCAATACTTTCACGCCATCGACTGAAAGACAATATTCCAGGGATCTGCATATGCAAGTGGGTATATATATACAGTTTTGATGTACTTCTTATACTGCATGCATTGCATATGCATTCCATCTCACGGCAATGCAACTCTTCCCGACCTGGATGCCGACCTGCTACTTCCATGCAGATCAGCACAGGTCAGCGTACTAGACATAGAGAGAAGCTGACAGGCCATAGTAGCTCTGTCTAGGACGGCATTAGTCTTGACGATTTGGCATGTCACCCCGACCTCTATGGTGTGTAGTTAGAAGTCGGGATGGGCCGGCGCAGGTCTGCATGCCTTGCTAATTGTAAGGTGATCGGCATCCATGTCCGGTTGGGACGTAGGCAGGTCGGCATTGACGTAGAGAGGTCGTACGCTGATCGGAGGTCAGGGTAGAGACTGCGTAGCATGTACGAGAGTCGGCCAGCAGGATGGGAGAGAATGGCAGAGGATAGGATAATGTGAACACTCTGGATATATTTATTAGGAACGGTACACATGTTTCAAAGTGTCACACCCATACACCCACACACAAACATACATACATACATACATACATACATACATACATGACGTTCTTTGGAAGGAGGCAGACCTCATCGCTCCGACAATAAGCTCATCACTGACAGGTGCACACCTCACTAAGATGCATGACGTCAGCACAGAATCTGTGTGATGGTACGATGAATGGATGGAGATACATTTCGTGGGATACAAGTGGCTACATGACGAACAATCTGGGTATTTATTGGCCAAAATCGCAAATGTGTCACGCTTGAATGAACTTTACATGCTGTTATGAACATGTACGACATGCTCCAATGCACACCGAGCCGGGCGGACGTCAAGATCAACTTCCGCAGTAAATAATGAGGTGCGCGCGTCCGGACGGACATCATCAGAACCCCGAGCAGGCGCGGATGAACGACAGGCCAAGCGTCACGCTCGACGCCCCCCGATAAAAGGCGGAATTCACGGACATGACCGTACGCCAAATAAACCAGCAGTTATCCGTACACACGATTCACACGATATCTGCCTAGCATACACACGATACCTGCCTGGACCGTCAAACTCTCTCACGATATATGCCTGAATGCTTCAAAACCCGCAAAAGCCAATCAAGCGGCTCAACCTCCCGCCGCATGTCAGCGTTTTGCCACGTGATGCCGTCGTATACACGATATCTGCCTGGGCCATCAAAATCTCCCTCGTTATATGACTGAATGCCCCAAAACCTTACACACGATTCACACAATATCTGCCTAGCGTACACACGATACCTGCCTGGGCCACCTAAGTATATCATGTCGATGGAAGAAAAGGAGGAGGGGAGGGCGAAGACCCAGTCTGATGGCGAGCTGTCACAAATGGCAAAAGACATTGCAGAGATAAAAAAAAAGGCATGCTTAGCATATTCAACATGCAAACTCTCGTCAAGGCCCGACTCAAATCGATGGAAGACACTTTCAGAGAGATGATCACTGCAGTGGTGACTGAAGAAGTGAGTAGACAAACTAGTGAACTAAAAGCTGACATCGCGCATATCGACAAATGGGTTGAGGATGCGGAAAAAAAGGCGAACTCAATAGACCAACTGGCGGGAAAACAATCACAGGCCGAAAAGGATGACAGGTCAATAATGATAAAGAACTGGCCCACAGCCGAAGATGCCAACCTTGGCAAGTCAATAGAAAACTTTGCCCTCAACTCGCTAGACGTGGTAGTTGAAGTAGTGGAGTTCTCAGCCTTTGTGCCAAAAAAACCACACAGCCCTTATGGTCAAGGTAGTTCTTGCTACTATCGAGCAGAAAATCCAACTGCTGAGAAACAAGAGAAAATGCAAAGACACAACCCATCACAAAAAAGTATTCATAGAGGCCCTCAAATCCAAACAAGACATGGTCTTCGCCTCAAATCAGAAGGTGCTTTTGAAAATAGCAGATGGAAAAACGAAAGCAAATGAGTGGAGTCCTCGGGTCAGGAAGGCTGGTGGAAAAGGGTGGTGAAAACAGAGAAGCCCACAGGGCAGAAGACACAAATGTTCAACAATGCACAACACCACAACAAAGTGCAACGAACACAGCAACAGCCGCCATAACAGCCATCACTGAGAAAAGCATGGAATAGGCTCTAACAGCCAGTGGTGGAGATAAAGAAAATGAATCCCCGTCGCTACCGACCAGAAATGAATCCATCTGCACCCAAAGCAACAAGCAAACACCTGGACACTCCTACTAGTCAATCCCAACATGAAAACCAGCTGGTTGAAGCAACAGGGCAAATGCCTGCTGACCCAACAGGGGATGACGACAACTCCCAAAATCGGGGGAGGAAGAAAAGAGGTACCAGGAAGTAGGATAAAGCACAATGGGACACACTGCCACTCTCTGCATGGAACTGTAATGGGTGGGGCAGAGAAAAGGCTGGTGACAAGGAAGGGCTGATCCTAAACATGAACTCCGACGTAATCTGTTTAAGTGAAACATGGCTAAGAGGAGAAAACATAATCGACCTACAGGGTTAGAGGGTTCTTCAATAATAGACACCTGATTCATGAGAAAGCAAGAGTTGGTTCAGGGGGAGTCGCCATCTTTGTGAGAAATAACATCTTTGCCACATATACGCTAAAGAGCAGTGACTGCATGTACGATGGGATTATTGCCCTCTCTCTGAAAAATCGGTTCACAGAATATGTTATTACAGTCATCTCTTGCTACTTACCCCCGGAGCACTCGATCATGGGGAAAGACTATGACACCTTTCTTGAACATCTATTACAACTCGTGTACTTACATGGAAATGATCATGATGTAATTATATGTGGGGACTTCAATGCTAGGGTAGGGATATTACAAGACTTTATTGAAGATGTAGATGAAGTCAATCAGAGACAATCAATTGACAAAGTCACAAACAAACTGGGAAATGCTCTGATTGACTTCCTCAGAGAAGCTAGAATGGGTATTGTGAATGGTAGAGTGTGCAACGACAAAGATAATTTCACCTCAATATCAACCAAAGGTTCCACCGTGATTGATTATATTATCACAGGTTATGAGTCAATATCCAAGGTTCAGAGTTTTGAGGTTGTGCCAATAACAGACATCATAGCCTCTATGGGAATCCAGACGGTAGGGAGACTGTCTGATCACTCCATACTCAACTGCAAATTAACCACGGTGGAACCTGAGGTCTGCGCCCAAATATCAGAAACACAGAATATTACTCTCTATAATAAAATTACGACACTCTCACCCCCTCCCCCTAATAAGCCACAACAACGTTATAGGATTCGCAACGTACCGCCAGAATTTATGAAAAGCCCAGAATCTATCCGTGCGTGCTCGTCACTCATTGAAGAACTTCTGCATCACAAACTAAGTCAAAAGGAAGTGGATGCCTGGTACGACCGCTTTGTTAGGACTTACCAAAATGAGATGAAGAAGTTTTTCAAGCTAATAGATGAGACACCCAATGCCAAGAGAAACTTACGTATCTCCCTGAAAGAATGGTGGACAGATGAATTAGCATCATTAAACAAACAAGTACATATGGAGGAGAAGAAAGCAATCTCCCTCAAAAGATTAGGCAAAACCAGCAAGACCCAGTTCGGAGTGCTAAAAGCGGCCCAACGTAAGTTTGACAAACAAGTAAGGATTGAAAAAAGGGCCTGGCAGAAACGTAAAGCTCTGGAACTGGAAATTGCAGACACGTCTGACCCCAACAAATTCTGGGAATGGATACAAAAACTGGGTAGAAAGGCAACAGCCAAAATACCCACCGAAATCATTGATAATCATGGTAATATCATAGACAATATAGAAAAGGTATTGGAAACTTGGAAAACAGACTTTAGTTCCCTGCTCACACCCCCACCGAAAACCCCAGAAGAGACACTGTTCAAAAATAGAATTACTGCAGAGAATAGAACCAAGGAGAATGAGGAGGATTTGGAGGCTGATACTATATTCAACCAACCCTTCACTCTTACAGAGGTGATCAGTTGTATTTTGAAGGCAAAAAACAAAAAAGCCCCTGGTGAGGATGGCATTGTGTATGACATCTTGAAAAACGATGAGTCTATAAATGTGTTGTTCAATTTATTCAATGTATGTCTGAACTCCAGTTTGGTACCCTGTACTTGGCTCAGAGCGATTATTACCCCAATTCCTAAATGCAGGACAAACGACCCCCGGGTCCCTCTAAACTATAGGGGGATCAGTCTTCTCCCGGTTACGAGCAAACTTTTCACGGGACTCGTGGGACACAGGGTCGGGGGCTTTCTGGAAAAGAACGATATTCTTGTGAATGAGCAGAACGGTTTCAGACCAAACAGATCATGTCTAGATCATATCTTTACACTGAATAATGTTCTTAGAATAAGGAAGAGTCAAAATCTAGAAACGTTCTGCTCATTCATAGACTTCCAGAAGGCCTTCGACTATGTGGACCACGAGTTCCTTCTATATAAACTCAGAAAGAGCGGCGTCAACGGTAAAACCTACAAAGTCATCAAAGCCATATATGAACGCCCGATTAGCTGTGTGAAAGTGGGAGATAGACTGACAGGCTGGTTCCCCGCACTGGCAGGCGTGAGACAAGGTGACTCCCTATCCCCGACCCTCTTTTCTCTCTTCATAAATGACTTAGCCCAAGGAATAAACGCTCTGGACCAAGGCCTAGACATTGGAGGCACTAAACTGAATATTTTACTCTATGCTGATGACATAGTCCTCCTAGCCGAAAGCCATGCTAAAGCACAGAAGATGCTGGACCTCCTGAGTGAATGGTGCCGCCAGTGGAGCATGAAAATCAATATTAAGAAAAGCCAGAATGTACATGTGAGAAACCATCAGCG
>JAUOBU010295467.1:0-11817 GCA_032360585.1 Nereis procera | reverse complement strand
TGTAAGAATATAATAATAATAATAATAATAATAATAATAGGAATATATCCCATTATCCAACAACATTTGCTTTAGGCGAGAATTCTCTTTCCATGCATCAATTCAGTCAATTTACAGCTCACAGTCATGAGCCGTAGCACATTGATATCCCGTATAACGCATGTGAATGAATGAAGAATCGTTTACCTAGATTTTCAGTAAATAGAGTTCATAATATTTTGATGATCGAACAGGTATGACCGGTGCAGGAATATGAGTAGAATTATGCTCGATAATTTTAACTTGTCGCAGAATACAATATCAGATGAGGGGCCATTGCTGATATGATGTGATGTCAAATTTGTCTAGCTAATTACCTATGATCTAAGTTGCATCAAGGTTGATCTACAACTCTTGAGTCATAAATCAACCCAAAGTAATTTTGTACAAATGCAAATAGTAGGCAGGTGCCATACACGTTCGGCAGGTGGGCATCATTTGGCATTATAAGTGGCAAAGGGTAATACTGTACCTGGCAATTCTTTTATATGACCGTAGACAAACACTGAAAACAAGTGATTTGAAATAAGGGGTGAGGATGAAACATTCGCTATTTTTTGAGTATCATTCAAAAGCATCAAGCATAAATTGTACAAAATGGAGCAGCGGGGAGAAATCAACAGAACATAAGGTTTTGAGCAGTGACCTTGAACATTTGTTTGAAGCAGTGACCTCGAATTTCTGTCTGGTTAACATTTATATATGGAGTGATCCATGAATAAAAGTATAGTGAAGATGTGTTGTCTATTTCTATCAAGGGTTCGAATATGCTACAGACTGTCCAGCTGTTGCAGACTAAGTACAAAGCATATGGAAGAGATGAGAGCTATAATTTGGATTCCGTCTTAAAACGGCTGGAGGAAAAAGATGTACCTTTCGAGACTTTGGATGAGCAGGGAAAAGGTTGGTGAAATCGAATCAAATCAAAAAATAGATGTTATTTACCTATGGTTGCATGATTAAAATGTGCCATTCATGCAAACACAACGGCAGTGTGCAGCAGAAAAAATATTGAATCACATAGTTTATTGAGACGTTCCTGAATAATCTGATCAGCTTTTCGAGTAGCCATTCGAGTATTTTTGACGATCAGTGATCTGGATCTGTCTTTGCTGTTCTGTGAAAGGGATAATCATGAATTCCCATGTTCTCCTCTGAAAAAGATTGTCCTCAGTTCTTTTATGTGGTGTTTTTTCTCGTTATCACAGCTGATGCCCTTGTGCAAGCAGTGAGGAACATGGACATGAAAAAGACAAAGAAGATGATCAAGTCTGGTATGGACATCAATAAACGTGAGAGTAAAGAGCCATTTGATTCTCCACTGTTTGCGGCAGCTGAAGGACTCAATGCACTTGCAGCTATTGACCTTCTTGCAGCAGGAGCTGACTTCACTCAAAGAGATGATGATGGAAGACTTCCATTGCATTATGCAGAAAAGAAATTCGTTTTTCAGGATATGGTGAAACTTTTGCTATCCAGTGGACTGGATATCAATATGCAAGGGGGTCTTGGCCATACAATATTACATATCCTTGCAATGGAAGATCGGAATTATTCCTTGTGGTATATACTGGATAAGCATAAGTCAGATGAGAATCTGCCAGCGAAACGTAAGCTTGATGTGAACCTACAAGATCATGAGGGTTGCACCCCCTTACATCATGCGGTTCAGCGAAATCATGAACTCAATGTATTGGATTTGTTGATGAATGGTGCTGATATAAATATAAGAAATAATCAAGGTCTAACCGTTCTTGATATGGCTGATCAAGCCCCAGCTCGTCCTCTTCTTCAATTGCGCAAATGTTTTGATGATTATGTCGATGAGGTAATTTTTGAACTTCTGCATGCTGGCACACAAGAGGTGCTTGAAGAAAATCAACACAACAAAGAAGCTGATCTTGACATGCGAGCGAAGGATGACTGGCCCAACTTTCATGGAGCTGTATTCAATGATACAGACCCATTCGATGATATTGACTCCCACCTCCAGGGAGGAGATGTACCAATCTTGATACACGCACAAGATGAGTATGGCTGGACGCCTCTTCATATAGCTGCTTATCTCGCCGATGATGACCTTATGAACTTCCTCTTAGAGAAACTTCCTAAGAAATGCCCAAACTCTTCTGGACAAGAACGGTTCAAAATAATGTCCAATATGGTGCCCAACTTCCACAAACAGTCTCCTCTTCATATTGCTGTGCAATACAATCATTCACACACTGTGAGGTATGTGTTAGGGATGCTGTGCGATGAATTCGGCGAGGAAATTCTACATGCAATGGACGACATGGGTCGAACCCTTATCCACATTGCATCCTCCTGTAAGAATGTGCGTGCACTTCAGTGGCTTCTTAACAAAAAGTTTGCCCTCGATGTGAATTCACATGACTGCAACAGGTCTACAAGCTTGCATAAAGGTAATTTTATCTCTGTTCATCACATCTCAGTCGAAGTAAAGTAATGGCATGAGCTTTCTTCGGGTGCTGAGAAGTTAGGCAAATAAAAAAAGTGCAGGAATTGGCATCCTTCTGTGAGTGGCAAAGTGTGTGTGTGTGTGTGTGTGTGTGTGTGTGTGTGTGTGTGTGTGTGTGTGTGTGTGTGCGTGTGTGTGTGTGTGTGTGTGCAAATGTATTTGTGCACTGATACTGCACCAGTCCTTGGGATTATGATCGAGAATGAATGGAGATGAGTTCATATTCCACCCAAGATGGTTGTTTTCTGAGAACATCATCATATGAAGAGAGTATTTACACCACGTTTTATAATATAAGGCACTCACTTGGAGACAGAGGAGGAGCAGATGAACCAGGAATATGAATATTTCGTTTTAGCACGTCAGCATTCATGAAACGAATAATTTGCCATAGCCCTCAGTGACGTCACACATGCGTGTTGCTTCTTTTTATGATATCTTCTGAACAATGATATCATGTTTGTCTTTCAGCTGTTTGGGCATATCAGCATCATCACGACAATGACTATCTTCCAATCATACATCTATTGATTGACAATGGTGCTGATCCCTTCATTCCTGAGAATTCTGGTCTCTGCAGTATCGATATTGCCAAAATGATTGTCGAAGAGAAGGATCGGGAAAGATGTGTAGCATCTCTGTTCCGCAAGCCACCTGGCGATAGAACTATGGATGAAGGTGGGTTCAGATTGCTCAACGAATGGATACAGGAGTTGCCCTTAGAATTCAGCTCACCTCATAACTTTAGGATACTTCTCCAGAAACCAGTGATTTGCCTACTTTTACAAATTTCGGACTTCATCTTTACCTTCCAGCACATTACTGACTAATCATTAGGAAGTGAGTCACTATAAGGAGCGATACTCAAGATCTCACACAAATTAACAAATTCCCATTGCCTTGGTCATGTGTCACGAAAGATATAGATAAAAAACATGCTCAGAAATGATCCGAAATCATATGATGCTCTAATAGCAATAGTATCAAAGTCAAGAGCACATGGTGATAAAACAAGAATGAAATCGACAGAGTCACTCTGAATGTCTATTCATGTTTCTGTGTGTTTGAACTGTAATGTACTATAGTTGCCTTAGACAGAGGATTTAGATCTACAACTAACACTACCACATGGTTCCACCATCTCAACTCCGAGGAAGCTCAATATTCCGATGTCTCGAAATATATTAAGAAGCAATCAGTGATGCAGCTTAGATTATATCTAGTCGCATTGGTCTGATTGATCCAGTCAACCTCCGACCCCCACTGCAAGGTGAAGCATCGAAAAATGTACAAAACTGGGGTAGGGATTGTGCTAGACATATATGGGCAGCAAGTTGTATGCAGGTAAGATATGCACCAAAATTGAAATACAGTGACTCATGTCTATCACTGACTCAATAGAATCAGAGACAAGTCACTTTAAAGCAAATACCGAGAATAACAAGTCAAGCAAATGCCACTGATTATAATCTGTATGAATATGGAGTGAATACTAACTTACTTCATTTCATATTACCAGGTTTAACCAAATAAAAGTATGCATGTGACCTCAACCTAACTGCATAGGGACATACACAGAGTCATCCCTATCTTAAGAGGTCTAATACCGAATAAGTGTTACATGATTATCAATGTTTCTATGAAGTATGTAATTGAATTTGAATTTGAATAATCCCAATTCCAATTATATAAAGATGTAATAATATTCTCTCAAACAATAGCCAGCATAAAATGTTTTATTGACAAGAGCATAGGGCTAATCATATTCCGATCAGTAAGACCTGTGCTTCCAAGCTATTTGGCTGTTAAAGAATTATCAAAATAAGAGTAGAACTAAAGTGCAGGACCTATCCTATCACAGGGAATGCACAAATTTGATAAGTTAGTGATCTAGTATCAGCAGCTGAATTATGATAAGATATAAGCAGTATAAGATTATAGGCATGCAACCGAAAATAGACACGGTTCAGTTTGAAGCAACATGAAGCAGCCACAATTGGTTGAAGACCATTCAATCATGTTTGGACATTCCAAGTAAATTGTTGTTGTTCACATTACATTCTATTTCAAGGGTACAGAGAACATTTGAGACAGTGTGACAACAGGCAGATCCGGTTAAGCTTTGGATAACTCAAGAAAAAGTTCCAGTCAAACCAGTGTTAAAGGGACACATGTGGAGTGTAATCAATTCACCAAAAACACACCAGATGGCAGTATGACGTGGTAAAATAACAGCTACATGACCACCAGATGGCTGTTCACTCTATAGCAACAGTGAAATCTCAGCTTCAAGAGAATACACAAGACGTGGGTATCATGGATTCCTGTTGCTATTGTCTCATTGCACTGAGAGAAAACACATCTTGTTCAATGTTCAATCACTAAATATAACCACAGCTAATTGTGATGATGCCATAGCTACACACACTCAGTAATTGTAAACAGAAAAAGTGAATTCTCATTCTTATTATATGTTCATTTTTTCAAGTTTTGACAGGTGACATTTCACAACAAATGATAGGTTGATTGGGCACCAAGTGACATTTTTTCTGAAGAGTGCAATCACTGAGGTCGGGCATGTTACTTGCTGTGAGCCTGGTCATCGATCTGACACTGCTGGCGATTCCACCATATAGAAAGAACAGAGACCATCCAAAATGCATATTTGAGGCGGAGAGTTCACTTATGCCATCCTGATTCGACTTGCGGAGCGTTCAATGTTTCATTTGAATGACCGACCTGATTGGTGAATGAAAGGAGGAAAATTTATATCAGGGAATCGAAAAAGCTGAGATCAGTGCAGAAAGCTTGTATCTAAATGTCAATATGGGGTGAAATGGCTGTTTCGTCACTCACTGATTGAACATTAAAACAAAAGCAGCCATATGAGACTAAATCTGTTCAGGTCTGAGATAATTTCTCTACATAGAGCTATTTCACTGAAAAGGCGTATGTATTTCATGAATATGACCGTTTCTTGATAGGTTAGAGTTTATAATGTATCTGAAATAGTCATATGTATCACAAACCATCTTCAGATGCGCTCTTTCAAAATATATGATTATCACTCCACCAGTCTAATCAAATTAGGGATCGTTCTAGAGGATTCTCACAGAGAATGTATGTCCAAATGCCAGTCTCAACTCAGTTAGTCAATCAACAAATGTTTGAAACAATGGCTAGATATTGAAGTAACAGTGAAGGTTTTTGCTCAACAATTAATCAAGTTTCAACTTCGATTCATTCATTCTTTTGCAAGAACCAAGGTTTAATGGGCTCAGAAAAATGAAGCAAGATAGTTGAAATCTTTAATTCAAGCAATATCTAATCAATAGGCATTCTGATCAATCATTGAGAGTCCTGTCAAACAAGCAGAGCATAAAGGCGCTTTCGCCAATTTAACACAGCTAGGATAGTTCGAAATCAAAGCCAACTCTAAAATCGATGTAAACACAAGGTACTCTGATCACATGGATAGACACAAATGGGCATTTTGTGTTATATCCATCTTCACCAAGCATGTGTGGTGCAAAGTTCGAACTTTATGCTTGAATGACTGCAATTTAGATCTGATTTCTGATGGGAGCATACAAGGAGAAAAGTGACCATTGTCAACAAGACAATCATGACCTCCGTTCTGCATCAGAAATCTGTTCTAATGTTTACATTGAGAAAAGTGGGCTGTTCAACTTGGTCAAGTATCATGAAGAGAGATCTACATCATAGTATCTGGGTCTACCCACACAGTCTGAATATACACAATGATATATATGTCAGTACATATGACCTGCTACAAGTACCTATGACATATGACTTCCTCAGTCGACCTAGCAATCAACCAACTTTGCACCACATGCCTTTTGATCAATGTAGTTTTTTGATTTAGTGATTCACAAATGTAGAAGCAAGTTGGCTCCTGATTTCTCTTGTTGGCAACGACGTGTGCCAACCACACAAGTTCATGAGGGATCAAATTGCAAACAAAGAGATATCACAAACCCAAATGACAATGCAATACATGGCAACAGAGTAGATCAGAAATGCATAGGATAAGCACCCACCCAATGTTTTGTGGTTAGATACTCCTAAATTCCTAACATCTTTGAAGAGAGATGACTCCAATTTAGATCGAAATTGCAGTGGGGGTCGGATGCGGAGAAGAAGTATCAAATCCTAGCCTTAGGAATTCATTTATACATGTTCTAACCATTCTACTCAAAGGGAGAGAGTATCATGTAGATGAGTATTGAGGATACTCACTGAACAATAGGCTATTGTCTGCCCAGATATGGTATTGTTGCACATAGATAATGAGGTCTGAATGACTCTTAGCCATTTATGTGACTGCGTACATTGACCAAATCTGGAAAAGGCACCAATTCTCACGAAATGAGGTTTGACTCAAAGTCACTCATGATATAAGAGAAGAGGCCATCTTGTTGAGCGCTTGGCACCAATATGCTGGGAGAGTTTATCCCTTTTGTTCCACTCAAGTCTCAATAATTCTCACTTTGTGCGAGTTGAATCCAAGTCATTCACTTGACAAGAAAGAGTTCACTCCAAAGTCTGAGAGAGATTTTGCTGTTCGAAAGAGTCCAATTTCATGTTGTCGCAGCAAAACAAATCTCACTTGGCACTTCTTCAATTTCGTTCTAGGAGATGCAATAGCCAGGTGTGTTGTCAGTAAGCCATGAAATTCAAGGACTCACGACTTTCAACAGGACATCGTTTTCTGATGAAAGTATCTTTGCATACATGCTCAGTACCAATGAGGTTCATCACGTATCTCGATGCAGTTTCGTTTATTGGAAAAAAATTCTCAATGAATGTTGGCATTTATCATAAGTTTGAGGCATTTTAACGAGCTTGTCACATATGTTTAATACAATAACGTAGTATTCTCATGCAAATAAATGGGAGACAATAATTCAGAGATCTGCATGACTACGCGAGTATTGCTTTATACATTTGAATGCAATTCCCACACTGCACGAGATACATATTACCTGTGTCTCACGTCAGTACGCCATAATGCTGCAACTGAGACAGAGACGTCCCTTATGAGATAGGCATGTTGTAGAAAATGTATGTGGACGCTATGGATATATTTGTAAGAAGCCGTACAAACGTGTTGTTGTGTTACAACTACAAAACCCAAAATCACCCTTGAATATCATATCCTGCAAGTCTAATTATAGGGTTTCTAACGGTCTGGTTCGAATGAACTGAAAATAAACTGGAGTTGGGGATAAGATATGGCCATGTGGCACTTTCATCAGTGCAAAGCTTACTAGCATGAGCTGTGATTAGATGAAATAGTCACATGGAGCAAAATCTATCAAGTAGTGCAAAGGTTAGGTTCTGTCCTGCCAACCATGGATGTGTGTTCTGTTTCCCCAGAATAATTCTCCTTGATGTGTATCAATTTCATAGTTGACGGCGGTTTTGAATTCTCCATCCTTGAACAATGACCTGGATATGTCATCGATCAGATCTGCATTGTGCAAAATTCTCTCTGGAGAACAAGTTACTCATACTTTGCAGGACAAGGGTTAAAACACAATAAATAGACAATTTTGTCATACTTCTCTATGTTTATGAAGTAGATGGATGATCAGAGCTTTCGCTGCATATCATAGCCACTAGTGATCTCTCTCTCTCTCTCTCTCTCTCTCTCTCTCTCTCTCTCTCTCTCTCTCTCTCTCTCTATCTCTCTATCTCTCTATCTCTCTCTCTCTCTCTCTCTCTCTCTCTCTCTCTCTCTCTCTCTCTCTCTCTCTCTCTCTCTCTCTCTCTCTCTCTGTCTCTCTGTCTCTCTCTCTCTCTCTCTCTCTCTCTCTCTCTCTCCCCAGTTTGGAATCTGGAATATCATCTGTCGGGATTTCTGTTCAACAGACTTCTGTTCTAGCCTCGGGGCTTGCACTGATATCTAAGACTAAGTTTGGTTCCACACCGGGTTAGTCAGAGGCTTCTGCAGTGAGTCTTACACTTGCCAAGCCTGTATGGTTTGGTATGCCTAACCATAGGCACCTACCGAAAATCTCCAGGCATCGAACCAAGGCCTCTGGCCTCTTCAGACCTTTTTCCCTGATGCCCAGAGCTCAGAGCTTCTTGCCCAGTGCTCGGTGCCTTTTTGCCCAGTACCCTCTTCCTCTGACCCAGTGCCCAATGTGAGGAGAAATGTCTGGGGCCTCTCGAGGTTCTTCTGGAAGTCCTGGAGGGTCTGGCACCTCTTGCACCTCGGAAGACCCACAAAGCTTCTCACATGATCGCTGCAACTGATGGCTTAGCAGAAAGCGTCAGAAATTCCATGGTATCAAATCTAGAATGTGCTGTATCCTCCGGATTACACAGCTTGGCAGATTCATGTCTCTTCTTCTTCTTGAAGATGTGATTTGGGTCACCAAAAGAGTCCAAGAGAAGCCAGACAAAGCATCGAGTCTTCAGTGGTTTCCTTCCTCAAGCCCATACGATCTCTGCTTCTCCAGCTACACCTCAGGTACAGCCTCGGCTCGTGCTCCCTCCTATTCATCCTTAGTGGTTCCTCATAGCTCTGTTGGACACTACACAGGTAACTCCCCATGCTCCTTCCCAGGAAGTGGAAGCCTTGGATGGAGAGGAGGAGAAGCCAGCCTTGAGAAGGGGAATGCCAGGATCACCAAATTTACTTCTCATGGCCTCACCTTGTCTGTTTCACCTGGTAACTGGAACCTTCGGTGCCTGGAAAACAGCCTGAGGATCCTCAGAGTTCTTCTGGTAATCCCGGAATACCAGGTACCAACTGTGAGGCCTCCAATAGACTGCTAGGTACACGGAAGATGGCCAAGGGAATTTTTAAGCCATCCCTGGAGCCTGGTGTCCTGTGTCTGGTGCTCTGTGCCTGGGTCCCGGTGCCCGGTGCCTGGTACCTAGTGCCTGTTACCTGAGGAGATCCTAGAGACAGAGGCATACCAGTTCAAGGCTCAGCCTTTCGGCCTCTGCTTAAGCCTAGAGATCGTCACCAGGATCCTAAGGGATATAGCGCAACATTTGCAGCACAGTGGCATAAGTTCCATCATTATCTCAACAACTGGCTGATTTGTTGAAGGCCAAGTTGTCTTTAGCCAGCTTGTGATATACGTCCTCAACCTAACCTACCACTTAAGGTGGATAGTGAACCTGGCAAGGTCAGATTGGACTCCCAGCCACCAGTTCACTTACCTGGGAATGAATTTCAACACTGAACACTCCCGGGTACACCCAGTCTTAAGGAAGTTGGAAAGATTGGAAGGATGTGTCAAGTTGTTTTATCAGAAGACGCACTCCACCAGCTCATGCTGTGCTTTGTTGTTGGGCTACATGTCTAGTCTTTCCAACCTTACTTGCCTAGACAAGCCTCTTCAGTTCTTTCTGTTGATCCAGTGGTGCCTGCATTATGATCATGCTGAGTAACCAATGGTCCTAGATCAGGTTGCTTGCCAGGTTTTTAGTGGTGACTCTCTCACAAGAACACTACAGCAAGTGGTTGGTAAGACAGGACCTCATCGAGAAGTTATCTGATAGTCAGTCCAGTCAGGTCTGGAGTAGCTTCGGTTCAAATTTCTGTCCAACAGACCTCTGTTCAATCCTCAGGTCTCGTACTGATGTCTGAGATTGTGTCCAGTTCCTCACAGGGTTTTAAGACTCAGTCAGAGCTTCTTGCAGTGAGTTTTGCCTTTTGCCCCATCAAGGTATCTGGCCTTTCCAGACTGTTTCCTGGTACCTAGAGCTTGAAGCTTTGTGCCCAGTGCTTGTTGTCTCATGCCCAGTGCCGGGCGGGTGCTTCTGGCCCGGAGTCCGATGTAAGATAAACAGTCTGAGGTCTTTTGGGGTTCTTTCAGGGGTCCTGGAGTGCCTGGTACTGACCATGACGCCTTCAATGGACAGCCAGGTATGCAGAGCTTGGTCCATGGAACTTCTACATTCTTCCCTGGTGCCAGGTGCCTGATGCCCAGACAGCAATCCTGGACTCATCGATTCCTTGAGTTTCATGAGATTCCTGCCCTGCTAAGAACGTTTTACCTGAAAAAACTACTTCAGCATGAGGATGGACCACAGTGGAACCTGTTTTGGCTTTCTCCTTCCTGAGAGGAGATGTCTCTGAGCCCCAGGAGGGGGCCTCTAAACTGGACCTCATGTGGAAGACAGTCCTTATTGATTGCTCCGGCCACAGTGCTGTGATATTCAACCACTCTATGTCTAAGGTGACCCTGGTTCAGCTTCCTGGATTTTTGCTAAGAACCAGACACCGAAGATGTGCCTCAGAGCAGAGCGCAGTCGAGTATAAATAAACAACAACAACAACAACAACACCTGGGTCCAAGCTACCCTTGGTAGAGGTTCTAGCTCTCCACTCAGGGGAGGATAATTCTGGTGTTATCAATGTCCTGTGTCCCATTTGGGTGTTACAAGTTGTTAGGATAGGTAGTGTCTGAGGGGATAGGAAGCATTTATTCCTTCCTCCTAACCACTCTGCGACTGAAGAGACCATGCCAAATGACTTCACAGCTTTGATTTTGTCAGTGATCTCTAACTTATAGGCTGCCTTGGTGCTTTAGGAACAGATCTCGGCCCACACGGTATGAGTCCTGGTCACTTTGTGGTGGAAGTTCAGTCAGTCATATTCAGTGTCTGAGATTTCACAAGCAGCCTTTTGGTGATCACGTTTGTCATCAATTATCTCAGGGATTGTATGGTCAAACCTTTGATCTATACTCCCTGGACCTGGTTTTGGCTAGCCAGGCAGTGGTGCATCCTCCCAAGTAAGTATGCATGCCTTGTACCCTGTATATTGTTACAACCTTTCTGGTCAGTACATGGTACTGTTCACTCTCCTTTTTGTAGAAGAGTGAGCTCATTGTATTTCGTGTCATGTTTTTCACCCACCAACAGGCTGGCCCTGTGTGGGTATGATTTTGTACATCTTTGACTAGGTAGTTTGTACCTGGGATTGTCACTATCCTCTAGCATGAGCTGTTACTGTACAAATTCTGTACATTACCTCTGTAGGTAGAGGTCTCTACCATTCAGTCCATTCAGTGAGATCTGTTTTGGACGTCATTCTTGTACATTTTAATCTAGGTAGTGGTACCTAGCATTGACTCTTGTTCTCTTGCTGGTAGAGAACTGCTATTCCGTTGTCATAGGGAAGTTTTGTACTCAATTCCTACTACATGACATGTTCTATGCAGAATTTGAGGAAGAGATGATACAGTATCTAATCCCCCTCCCAGATTGTTTATCTAATCTGGGGATCAGTACTTACCATCTCTCCCTTGAAT
>JAUOBU010294356.1:0-11822 GCA_032360585.1 Nereis procera | reverse complement strand
TATGTGTGAGCTAGAGAATGCTCATCGCCGGGATCCTATGCTGGGGATGGTGATAGAAGAAGCAGGACTTCAGTAGATCCAATTCCAAGGCTTTATTGACTCACTTCAAGTTAGAGAAGTGGCCAACAAGGAGGGTAGAAGATGATGCTGTTGGTCAGGGCCTCCGGCTGGAGCCCAAGGCTGTCTGATTAATCCCCTGTATACTGCCCCTTATATACCCCTGGTTATCCTTCCCAGCATCACCCTCATACTCACTCATTGGCTGCTCCTGTCACATGACCAGTCAGGTGGTCATGGATGGGTCACATGGTAGTCACCTGATCACTCTCCTAATTCCCATTGGCTGTTCCTGTCACATGGTAGTCACCTGGTAGTCACATGCCCACTCTGCTTCACCCTGATTAGTTAATCCTCTGCAACTACCTGGCCCCCATAGGGGTCCCCCCATCTTCCCAGTCTGCTCAGTGGAGCGCGCCTCTCGTTCTGCCTGAATGGAGTAGACTGGCCATTATCAGCCTCTCGTTCCGCTTGAGCGGTTTTAGCGATCTGACACATTATGGTCGACTTCCAAGGAAATTTCGACCTCGAAATCTGGAGGTGGAACCAAGGAGGGGTATGGTTGGCATGGATGAGAGGCGTGATGTGCCGTAGATGAGAGCTGTTACGTGTAGGCAGTTGAGGGAGGGTTGTGGTGGAGGGTACAGTATACGGCTGTTGGGTGGCAAGGTAATAAGTAAATGGGGTGCCTGTGGCTTGTGTGAAGTTGGAGGGAGCGAGAAATGAAATGCGGTTGTGAGGTAGTGCTACCCGGTGACTAGTTGGAGACATACCATGGTAATACATAAAAATACAAGCAAACAATCAGTACATGTAATCAAGGTCAGAAAAAAAAATATACTGAACAAGTAGGGGATTGCGGTCGTTGCACCTACTGGAGTCCACATGAGTGGTGGTTGCCAGTTGTTTTCCTGGATGACCTGACTTGTGAATTTATGGAGTATGTAGGTGCAAGTGAGCAATGTACATGGTGCGACATGAAGGTTACAATAAATGGTGCATGTGCGGAGGGTTCAGTGAGAGTGCAGAATTGTCATACATTTGAGTAATTGTTCATTTGCATTATGGTTGGGTTGCTTTTAGCCATGCGATGGCTCAACCCAGCCCGAGACACTTTGAGAAAACAATGATTCCTGATGAGTGTTCGCAATTGCGATGGTGTATACGCAGAGAGAGTCACAGTAATTGTGGCAGGACACAAGGCAAGGTACATATAAAATGAAATCGGCATGTAACATAAAACATTGTGAAATAAATCGGATAAATGCAAGGTTTGAACTGGGTGCCCGCTTGGCGGGTGAAATGTACATGTACTTTGCAGCGAGGAGGGGTTTCGTGGGCATCTGTTTCTTGTGACATAGTGGTTGAGGGTAGTATCAGGCCTGTATACTAGGTCCTCCCAATGTCTGTCACGTGAGTTCATGTGTACCTTTCTGCCCTGGGGCGGCGCTGTTATGAGTTCATAAGTTTATGCCACTGATCCCCTCCTCGCCTACTTGCCGCTAAGCTAAGCCGGCAGTATTTCATCGTTGTTAGCCGTGTCAGCTAGTGGTTTCTGTTTAGCATTCCATTCTCCAGAACGGAAGGCTACGTGGGCGGAGATGGTGGCATTTCGAAAGATTAAGGGATTGAAGGAAGCCAGGTTGTACGCTGTGCAGCACGTGCTGGGATCGCAGTCTTCTTGGCAGAGGAAAGTAACGAAGGTGGAATGAAAACCTCTTGTTGCTCTTATTGCCAGAGTGAAATGCTGGGATGTAACTTTTCTCACCATTCGAGCCTTCCAGGGGGTAAGGGTGTGCTGGTTCGGCACTGGGATTCGAATTTTGGCCAGCCGATCCTCGAGGTTAAGGGAGCCCTTCCATGAGATGTAAGTGGTCCACCGGTTAGTTGTTAGTGTTATGGAGTTGAATGGCTCTGATGCAATGAAATGAATGTTAGCAAGTTGGATAGGGCATGTCAGTAGAGGAATAGAGACTGATTCGTGGAGAGATGACATTACCAGGGATAGCTTGAGATTGGATTTGGACCTGTATTTTCCCAACAGGAAGGCTAGGATAGCTATAGTGATGAGGATGATGGATGTGGTGAGTGCTAAAGTGGTTGGTTCAATCCAGGAGAGGTTAGTGATCGTTGGTTGGGTGGTTGTGGTGGTGGGTGAGGAGTCTATGTGTATTCCCTGACGGAGTTGGAGGTTCCAAGTGTTCGGGAGGGCATCTGCTGGTTTGAGTTGGGTCAATATGGCAGTGAGTATAGTGGACCATGTGAGTGACTTACGTTTGATGACATAGAGCAGCGCGGCAACTGCGAGTGAGAGAGTGATGGCGAAGATAGTGAGAATGAGTGGGCCGTTGAGGGTGTGTTCTGGGGAGAAGAAGGCATTGGGGTTGAAGGTAGAGTGTTGTGGTGGTGCTTTGAGTATAGGTGTGTTGGCTTGCAAGCGTCTGATAGCTTCTTTCAGGGCTAGACTGTTTGGTGTTTGTCCTTGTGCGATAGCCTGGCGTGTTGTGTCTGATATGTTGAAGGACGGAGTTGGAATATCCAAGGAGTAGTTAGTGTATGCTTGTGAGAAGAAGTTGTGTTGTAGGACTGTTTGAGGTTCGTAGACATGCATGAGAAGAGGGATGTTGATGGAAAGTTGGAGCGTTGTGGTTGCTGTGAAGTGGTGGCAATCGAGAACTCGTGCTGGGAACCACATGTCGTCTATGTAAAGGTCACATAGACATGGTGGCTTTACTATCGCTATGAGTTGGTTTGGTTTGAGGGTGGTTGGGTGGTTGTTGTCGCAAATGGTTGTTATCGTTGATGCGTTGATTGCCGCTAGTTGTCCGTTTGATAGTTGCTTCACTTCCGTTTGTGGTTGGCCATAATGTAAGTGATAGTCGCAAAGAGTGGCTAATGCTTGGAAGTCATTTCGGAAGACTGCCATTTCACAAGACGGTGTTGTCGCATGGCGAAAAATTGGATTGTAGTCCTCGCAGACTATGGAGTTACCATGATGGCATCTATTTAGAGATAGGACGTCTAAGTAAAAGTAGTGCTCGAGATCGGTTGAGACCGCAAGGTACTGTTGGTTGGTGTGTAAGAGTGTGTATTTGTCAGTGTCATTGTGAAGTGGTAGTGGTACTGGTATGATCTCGTAAAGTCGGAACGAGTGTTGTATCATGCTAATCGGAAAGGCTAGTGCGACCCAGATAGTGTTATTCGCGAAGGTGAAGATCGGATTGCCATATTTATAGTAGTAAGCCGGATTATCTTGCAAGAGCGTGGCTTTATCTGAAAGCGAGTGTAGGGAACTTTTGACATGTGAGATGGCCTGTTGAAGAGCGCTTTGTGGAATTAGGTACGGTGAGACTGAGCCTATGGCGAGTTGATGTACTGCATGTTCGTATGACTGCAGCTTGGAGAATATGTCGTTGGCTAGTCGGATCTCTGTGGTCAATTCCTCAACAATGTTGTGCAGAGACTGGCGTGTATATGTAATTTCATTTGCGAGTGTTGATGCGGTTCGTGAGAACGTGGCGATGAAGTCGTTTGTGATTTGCGAAATGTCCGTGATTAACTTGTTTTGTACTGAGAGCGCACTGACTACGTCGTCCTTGATTCTGGTCATGGAATTAGAAAGTTGTATGTTCTGTTGGAGGAGGTATTGGATGCTAGATTCGACTTTCTTAATATGTTCCTTTTTGGCTAATCCAAAAAGTGTGGACATTATGGAACCTATGATGTTTCGCTTAGATCTGGGACTGTGGTGGTTGGGTGTTTGTGGTGTTGGTAGGATGGGTGGGTTGTTAGCAAAAGAGGCTAGAGTCATTTGGATTTGTTCCAGAAGTGAGTTGACTTGAAGGGTTAGTGATGATAGCTCTGGGGTGTTGGTATCACGCTTATGCCTGCTGGTAGCATTCAATAGTGTTGTAGAGGTGCTTGCAGTTTGATTGAGTTTGGCCATCCAATCCAGGCGTATTTGGTGGACCATTCCCAGCAGTTTGGAAGCCTCTATACATCTCTGTCTATTTTTGGATGGGGGGCAGTCTAGGTTGGGGTTGTTGGAGAGGATTGGCTGTACCAGTTCAATTTTAAAAATAGAGAACCACCTGTTTTCTGCAATGTCCAATGTGTTGACTGGTGAGAAAAGTAGTCCCGCGTTGGTGCGTTCCACCAGGAAACTATCTGACTCTTCGTTGCCTGGTGGCGGTTGTAGGAAGTGCTCTGCCATAGAAGTTTTGATTGAGGCTGCTGGTGCCCCCTGCGTCCCGCACGTGATGCAGAGAAGAAGCGTAATGACCCAGAGGGAGGGAATTTTACTTCGATGTCCACCATCTCCTGAAACATATGATCGGGGAAAAAAGAACTGGTTACCTAAGTAGTCATTGTATTGTAGCGGGAGGTGTGTATGTAACACATCTGGTTCCCGTGTGTGAGTTGGTACAGCAATACAGTAATACAATAAAAGAAATGGATGACATATAAAGCAACATGGTCGGGGCATGCATTGCCAGCGTTGATCAGAACCATACGGCTTGAGAATTAAGTCGCTCTTTTGTTCTGGTATTCCTTCAGAACAGAATTGGGTATTCTGTGTCGGAATAGCCATTGCGGGTTTTTGAGATTTTGCATCTTGCAAAGGTACTGGGTGCGAATCCCTGCTTGGCGTGTGCGAATAATTCTTTGTACTGGTTTACATGATGAATCATTTCTCGGCAACATGACTATATTTTCAGTTTGCGAGGATGGCATTGTGACTTCTATAGGTTGTCTGGAATACTGTTGGCGCATTCTGTGTGTGGCGGATTGTGGCGTGCGTTGTGAAGGTGACCTGGTGTGTGTGTGGTGGAACTGGTGATGCTGTATCTGTTGATGGTGGTGAGGATGGTGTTCCTGAATTTGGGTGTTCTTGCGTGTTCTGTGATTGTGACATAGTGTGTGTGTGTGGTGGGATTGGTGGTGCAATGTCTGTGGGTCGTGGTGTTGGTGACAGATGTGTATGCTGGGTTTGTGTGTTCTGCTGACTGATTGCAGATTCCTGGGAAGTGAGGGTATCCCCCATTGTGGGAAGGGGGGTTATGAAACCCATGTTTTCCCAAGAATCTCGTGGCAGCTGTCTGAGTTTGGCGGTGTCTGGCGGGTTGTATAGCCGTAACCTGTCAAAGTGAATGAGAGATTGTATGTGTTGGAATGTGTAAGTGTTGAGTAGTTGATAGAGTACTGGGCCGAACTTTCTTGTTACTCTGAAAGGGCCGTAATATTTCAGGGAGAATTTGTCAGTTGAATGGCCTGGTAGCCGGAAGTCTTTGATGAGAACGAGATCACCGATTTCGTAGCCTTCTAAATTGGAGGCTTTTTTCTGATCATAGACTAGTTTTTGTTGCCTTGCAGTCTCTGCTAAGTTCAGATGTGCTGCTTTTCTGAAACTTGCCAGTTCTGGTAGTAGCTGGGTGATTGCTTGTGCTGCGTTTGGTGGAATTGTACTAGGGTGATTCCACATGTATGACTGTGGAAATCTTGGTGGGACTCCGTGTAATAGTTCAAATGGAGAGAACTGAGTTGAGTTACATGGAGCTGTCATGTATGAGAAATGGATGGAAGGTAGTAAATCTGGCCAGGAAAGATTGTATTTGAGGGAAACGGCTCGAATGGTATTTAGAATTTGTGAGTTCATCCTCTCTACCTGACCATTGGATTTGGGGTTGGCGGTTGAGATTGCAATTTTCTCAATGCCTAGGTAGGTGGATAGTTCTTTAAGAAATGATGACATGAAGCTGGGGTGTTTGTCGGTGGTAATTTGGATGGGTATGCTGTAGCGGCATACCCAGTGTCTGAAGAATTGTCTAGCCAATGTTGCTGCTGTTTCATTGACACAAGGAATGAGTTCCACTGATTTCGAAAATGCATCTATGATTACCAAGAGAACCGTGAAACCTTCCTGAGACTTTGGGAGATGTAAACAGTCCATGTGGACTCTGCCTAAAAAGGTAGGAACATCTCGTGTTTGAAGAGGTGCTCTCTGGTTTTGCATGGATCGTTTGGCGAACTGGCAAGATTTGCATGATTTGACATATTGATAAATTTCAGCATACATACGTGGCCAGTAATATCGTTCTCTCAATGCGGCTACCAGGCGGGGTGCCCCTTGGTGGCCCCCCATGAGTGTGTCATGATACTGCTCAATGAGTTCACGCCTGTATCTAGCTGGGATGGCCAGTTGGATGATGATGTCATTTTTGTTCTTGGATCTGGGTGGAACGTATATTCTCTTGAGAAGGCCATCATTTTCTAATACCCAGTTGTCCACATCTCTCAGGAGTGCTTTTGCTTCCCGCCCTGAGGTTGGTAAATTATTGTTTCTGAGGTAGTCTATTATTCGGGAAAAATCGGGGTCACCCTTTTGTTCATCCACCAGATTGTGTCTATTTTCTAGGCATGCTTGATACAGGCGCTCTTCCTCGTGGAAGGTGAAATCTTCCTCTGAAATTTCCCCATTGTTCATAGGTGGTGTGGTGTGTGGTGTATGTGGTGCCGTGGGGGCATATGGAGTGGGTGTGTGTGTGATTTGTGTTGGTGGTTGTGAAGGAAATAAGTCTGTCTGTGATGATGGCTGTGATAAGTTGGCACTTTTTGTGTGTGAAACATATCGCCCTTGGGTTGATTTCGAATCAATACAAGCAAGCAAACATTCAATGAACTGACTGTCTGGTGACTGTGGTAGTGTTTGGGGTGATGGTTGTGGTGCAGTGGTGTTTGGTGTTTGTGTTACATATCGACCCTGAGTCGTTTTCAAATCAATACAGGTAAGCAAATCCTCAATAAACCCATGTGACTCAGCAGCAGGAATGGAACTGTCAATGAGCCCCTGTTTTGGTGGATCATTGTCTATGTTCCATATTGCTGCCATGGCTCCCCAGATACCCTGATCTAAATCATCGAATTCAGGTGGAGCCTGCTTGAGTTGGGGTTGCGGGTCCGGTAGTGATATTCTACTCAGACAATCTGCCACCTTCATCTGAGAACCTGGTCTGTGTACAATGTCAAATGGGTACTGTTGCAATTCCAGTGCCCACCGGACGATTTTGGGGTTGGATGAAGTTTTCAGCTGTTGTACGTAGCGTGTGGTCAGATTGTCTGTGTAGCATGTTATCTTGCTATTTCCAAAGAGATGCCGATTTTTCCGGAAAGCCATAACAAGGCTGAAGGTTTCCTTCTCATTTATGTGCCATTTCGCCTGTGTTTTACTCAATGTGTGGGAGTAGAATGATATTGGCCGGAGGATCTTCTTGTTGTCAAATTGAGAAATGGTGTGCGATATGCACTCCCCTGAGGCATCTGTAGAAACCATGAATGGTTTGTTCAGATCAGGGTGGTGCAAGACAGCATTTTTGAGAAGAGCATTCCGAATGGTTTTCAAGCTGTGGTCCATTTCTTGGGTCCATTCAAATCTTGTGTTTTTTTTCAACATTTCGAATAATGGTCTGGCCAGTTGTGAGTACTTTGGCACAAAACGCCTGTAAAATCCGAGTAAACCCAGTGCCCTGCGCAATTCTCCCGTATTAGTGGGTATGGGGAATTCGGACATGGCGCGGACCTTTTCCGGGTCCGGCGCAATACCCAGCTTGTTAACTTTGAAGCCCAAAAACGTGACTTCATCTTTGGCGAAGTTGCACTTGTTGGGGTTTAGTGTAAACCCAAACAAGTGAAGTTGGGAGAAGACTGCCTGTAAGTCCCGTATGTGGGATTCAAAGTTTGTAGATGCTACAATGAGGTCATCAAGAAAATTCCAAATCGGTTTGTCGGAAAGTGCTCCCAGGGCAATGGCCATGGCTCGAGAAAACGTGTGTGGGGCAAACACCAGGCCGAAGGGGAGTTTACGCCATCTATACGTGGCTTTTCCAGTGTTGAAAGTGGTTAGGTGGCGGCTGTTAGGATGAACTGTGAGCTGATAGTAGCCAGAGGTCAGATCCATCACCGTGAAGATGCTGGGTTTGGACTCTGAAAGGTTATCGGCTAACTGTTCGAAAGTTGGTAGTGGGTAAAATTCAGGATTTGTTTGTTTATTTAAAATTCTGTAGTCACAGACAAGCCTGTACTTGATAGGTGAGTTTGGAGTGATGCCTTTTTTTCTGACCAGGAAGGCAGGGCAACTCCATTGGCTATCTAAGCTGGGCTCGATAATGTGATCTTTGAGGAGTTGTTCTATTTGACGATCAAGCTCTTGTTGGCCCAGTAAGTTTAGTCTATAAGGGCGCTGTCTGAAAGGCTTGGCCTCTGGCAGTAAATGAATTTGATGTTGCACATGATTTACAGTGCGCATCTCGTTGGTGTTCATAGCAAAACATTCTCTATTCTGTTGCAGGAGTGCCAGAAGTTGTTGTTTCTGGTCTGGTGTTAACTGTTCAGAATCTATGTGTTTCTCCCAATCAATTGCTGAGTACTCAATTGGTTCATGAGGTACCTCCTCTACTACTGCATGATCAGAAAATACTCTGTCGTGATTCAACAATGGAGAAATGGTGACATGTGTTTGTGTGCAGGTTGTGGAGTATTGTGATGGTTTTGTCGCAGCAATTAAGGGTTCATCAATGAGGTCACCATTATCAGGGAAATCGTCTTCCGGGTCTGGTGAGACGCCTAACTCAGATCTTCGTTTCTCTGTTGTGCCCTCTGCATACATGATATCTGATGTATCGAAAGGCTCACAGTAACCCACAATGATTCCTTTAGAAATGTACATTGTCTGGTCTGAATTATTGATGACTGTAATCAATGTCGTGTTATCTTGGAATAAGGTCTCAAGATCAAATTCTGCCGCTATTGGTGAGCTGTGTCGATACTGAGGTTTGACAAAAGTAAGTATTGACTGTCGTTCGTCAGTGTCCCATAGCGTTTCCATTGGCCACTTTTCAGTGTACTTAAAGCATCGGACAGCCTCAAATGAGCCTGGAGGTGCTTTAACTGGCACTTTGGCAACTGTGTGTGGCCTGATTGCTACGCTATCGTGAGGGCACAGAGGAAAGCGACTTTGCCATGTATTTTGTGGATGGAGCAGAGCTGCGACAAGACCATTGTGGAAGACTACTTTGGAATGAATGAAATCAATAGTGGCTTCATTTTGTTGGAGGAATGGTACCCCCAAAAATAGTGGTGCTGGCAAGTTATCTATGACATGGCATTCCACACTAGTAGACAAGTCTCCAATTGATATGGGTACATTGACCTGGCCTAAGATGTTCATGTCATTTCCAGATGCATCTGTGAGGTGGTTAGTTTTCTCCGTCTTCAGTGAGAGTTGTAGTGGTTCTTTAATTACTTCATAAAGTTCTCTTGAGAGGCAGTTCTCTGAGGCGCCTGTGTCAATAAGAGCGAGATACGGCTCTTTGTTGATAGAAATTTCGATCTTGTTTTTAAGCATGTGCACCTTGCAGGCCGCCGAAATGGTTTCTTCATCTGGCGTATCCTGTGTATGTTCTATTGTATCCAAAACATGAAGCTTGTCGACTAGTATGGGTCGTTGCATTTTATGTGGCCAGACTACTGAATTTTGGGTCGATTTGTGATCGATGTGCCCGTGTTTGAGGTGGAGTGGCATCTGCAGAAATGTGCATAGCTCATTCCAAGAGTTGATGATGTTATGTATTTCATTTTGAATAGTTTGGTCTTGGGTAGGCTGCCAACCGAATGCTTGTGGAGATGATTTCTCGTGATGGTGTATGCAATCACCGGGATAGTGGCTTCCCTCTGGCAGGATAAGTTCTGCTGAAGGTAGCCAGAATCCTCTATGTGAAAGAATATAATATTGGCGAGATTGGACCACAGGTGGCGTTTGCGTCGCCACTGATGCTATTGATGAGCGTGGCTCACCTGCTTCAGAGCGGGCATTACCATATGTTGTTTGACATGGACAGTTGTCTACTGGTAGCGGTTTTAGCGATGTGGATCCGAAAGTCAGATTGGTGGCTTGACTTTCGTTTCCATTCTGTTCTGGTGGTACACAAACATGCGAATCATATGTACAAGATGAATTGAGTGGATGGTTGGGTGCGCGTTGGGACTGGCCATGATCTGTACACTCATATGTTGGTCTGCTGATGTCAGCCGCATATGTGTGTGTTGGATCATCCTCAGTCATACATAATACATCAATAGTGGCATAATCATAATTATTTACAGATCTGATGGGTGTTCTGGTCTCAGGAGCGTTTTCAATTGTGTGTGTCTCATTCGATGGGCTGGGTTCGCTGTCCTAATGACGTGGGATATCCCAACAATCCCTTGCTGTGTGGCCATGTTTGTTGCACCACTGGCACGGGTTGCTTTTGGGCGGTGCCCTGTTCTGCTTTGCAGGATTGGGGCACGTTGCTATCATGTGTTTGTCAGAGTTACAGCCTGTACAATAATAATTTTGGCTGGCCATCTTCCGACATTCTTCTTTCTTGTGTCCACGGATGCCACAGAAATGACAGGACCCTTGGAATTTGGACCTGTTATTGTGGTTGTAGCCATGGTTAGAAGATGAAGAGGGTGCAAAATTTTGATTTCGCCCCGGTGAGTGAGACCTGTTGTCGCGCTCCTGAGACTGGTTACGGGAACCAGAATATGAGTTCTGGTACCTGCTCTGATACCTATCTCGTGAGATATCTCGCGGTCTGTCATGAAAAGAATGAGTATTACCTGTTTGTTGGAAGGAGACATGGCGTTCCCTGCTGGCTGACCTGTCTCTTGGTGGATAGCGGCTGTAGTTGTTGTTGGTTGTGCTGGTAGTAGTTGCGGCGAGCACTTGTGCTTTAAGATCCTGGGAGATGCTGTGTATGGAGCTCTCCATGGTTGACTGTTTTTGCAGGAGCGGCTGAATTTGTTCTGTCAAGGCGAGGACGGCTTGGGAGATGCTGTGTGTTGTATCTTTTATGGCGTTGCCTGCTCGGCAAGCAATGGCTGATATATCCTTCAGAGTGTTGGCGCCTGCCAGCCAAACGGCGCTGGTTATTTCTGGTGTAAATCCAGGGCGGATTATCTCAATGAGCTGAGATTCGTGAATATCCGTTAGATTGGTATGTGGCGGAATGTCATGCGCCTCACGGAATTTGAGTGTGGCCCGCAGGATGAATTCTTTGGCAGTTTCATTGCCTTCCTGATGCAAGTCCTTGAGTCCGCGTCGTAATGACTCAAATTCTATGGGTGTCTTGCCGAATTGGGCCTTGAAGGCTGGCCCCAGTACTTGGAGTGAATTAGTTTGTCCTGGGTTGAGTGTGTCGACCCAGTCTTGCACTGTCTCATTTTGAACATTTACTTTAAATAAGTGAAGAACCTGAGTCTGCGGTACATTGAGTTCATTACAAGCACTCTCAAATTTTTGCCACCAGGTGGCGGCGTTCTGGTTTTTGTGAAATGGCGTAACTTTCACCCTTTTGTGGTTCTGGACCCTGTTAGAGTCCGTGTTTGCTTTCGTCGCATCGGCCAGAATGGATAGCATACGTGCCATCATAGTCTCTAATGATGGGTTACTGACCTCGTTGGATGTCGCCGATTGTTGTGGATCATCAATGGGTTGTTGGTTCTCCATGGCTGGTTGTAATCCAGGTATCAGTAATGGGATAAGCTCGGAGATGACCGTGGTAGTTTCACCTGTTTTAGTCCGTGCCCGTGTATGCGGTGGCGAGTATGAGGACTCGCTAGACATGAAGCCCGAGATTCTCCACCATCTATGTGTGAGCTAGAGAATGCTCATCGCCGGGATCCTATGCTGGGGATGGTGATAGAAGAAGCAGGACTTCAGTAGA
>JAUOBU010293245.1:0-11828 GCA_032360585.1 Nereis procera | reverse complement strand
GTGTGTGTGTGTGTGTGTGTGTGTGTGTGTGTGTGTGTGTGCGCGCATGTGTGTGTGTGAGTTAGAGAGGAAGAGATAGAGAAGGAGAGAGATGGAGAGGGAAGAAGAGAGAGATGTTGAGAGAGATATAGAGAGATAGAGAGGAGAAGTGAAGAACAGAGGAAGAGGGAAAGAAAGATACTTTGTGAGAGGAGGAGAGAGGGTGAAAGCGAGAGAAACACTTAGAAGAAGGGGAGGAAGAGAGAGATTCGAAGAGTGAGAAAGATAGACAGAGAAACAAAGAGAAAGAGATGGAAGTGAGAGTGACAATTAGAGAGAAAGATATATATATATAGAGAGAGAGAGAGAAAGGGAGATAGAGTGAAAGAGAGAGAGGGAGGGAGAGAGAGAAAGTGACAGAGAGATAGAGAGAGACAGAGAGTGAGAGTCACTAGTTCTTTTGAAGCACCATCTAGCTTATCAGATGATCCACATACCTAGAAGCATATGTGATCCTTGATGATGCACCAATAAATCAATGCTCATAACATAACTTTTGAGATCTGCAATTACCCCTCTCACTACTCCATCAATTCCAATCCATGTGGCAATTCCATCAATTCACAACTCAAGCTATATATAATGTTATCATATCTCAGGAATAAATACATTTTGGAAAAATGGGATGATAATCTTCTGCCATGAAAAAACAACAACGTCAACCATTTTCATCTTTCATAATTGATCTACAGTTTCATGTGTTCTGCTATATTAAAAGAAACTAACTTATCCTGTCCATGAGCCAAGGAAAGAAGACTATACTGATGATAAGTGTGATTGGGCCCCAATTACTGAGAGGTACAAGTGTACTATCATCCCATCCAAAGACGGCCTTCACAAAGTTGGTGATGGGAGGTGTCCTACATCATGTCTTGAATGAGATTGGGGGCCTAGTTCACTCACATAGGGTCTGTCCTTACTTGAGGATTCATCCTACAAATAGGACCAATTGCACCAACCCAGAATTTATCCTAACTTTAGGATTTGCCATCCAATTGGAGCTCATTTCGCTCACTCATAACCTTTCCCCATTTTGTGATTCACCATCCAAATGGTGCCCATTTCACAAACCATAAATAAGGCCCCACCTCTGAGGTAATGCAATACATGTGTATGGCAGTTCCTGAAAAAAGGACAAAAATCCTCGATTAGTGAACTGGTCCCTTGAGGCTGGAATCACTCATTTCATTGTGATTGTGATGCTTCATGTCTCTGTAGTTTGTGTTAGTTATTCAAGACCAAGGGGCTGATTCACCACCCTGATCATAATGAAGATCAGATATAAAAATGGCGGATTCATCGGCTCCATCCATGACAATTGATTTTATTTCTTCAAGTCCGATTGGACGGCTTCTAATGGTCTGATTCGAGTGAATTGTAAAGCAAACTGTGACAGGGGATATGATCTGGCCATTTAGTTATTTTCACCAATTCACAGCTCACAAAAGTTAGATGTGAAAGGATGATCTGAGAATCACCGCATGAATGAACATTGATCGAGTAGTGAAATGGTGAAAAGCATATGTCTTCCTTTTTCGCTATTTTTCGCACAACCGTAACACCAGTGAGTGTGAATTAATTTTACTTCGGCGATACATTTATGGCGAGGCAATCTGGTCGTCATCATCCTTGCCATGATACCACACCTGGAGAAGTGAGGTGCATGATAACACAAGAGGTCATAGGTCCCTCAGGATATAACTCCACCTTCTTCTTTCTGGCTGTGATGCTGGTGATAGTATCATACCTGAAGGAATGAGATGTAGTGATAACACAAGAGGTCGTAGGTCCTATGAACAGACTTATCATTTACACCATGATATGAAAATATGAGTTAATGGGACATCAAAGTGAACCGAACCAACCAAGTTTTCATTGTTTTTGCGCATGCACCAACTTTTTTCTCGAAAGGTTTCATAATAGGGAGAACACTGAATGATTGTTGACTGCGCTACCAAAACTTCCACCTAGGTGATGATTATCGTATGGTACAATACCTTGAGCAATGATACCAACTAAGATTGCCAGGTCAGCAGATGAGGCAGAAATTTGCCGATCTGTCATTCTCAGGGTTTATCAAAATAGACATGGGATGTCCCATGTTTGCTTAGTACTAAATCTTGTGCGGTCATTTATTTGGTGGATAAACAGTCTGAAGAAATATTGTATCTGAATTTGTCAGGATATGATGCAGACAGATGTCTGATTGTGATGCAATGTTGTTGTGCAGTGATACCTACAGGCACAGGCAGAAACCATCATGCGAGGTGGGATGTTGTGAAGCTGTGAAACATGACCAATGAACTGCAAGCATGGTTTGTCAGTGAATTTCATGATTTATTCCTGAGTTAATGGGTTCTCATAGCTTCTACTTGCTTGCTGCTGCATTCATTCTAGCAGTGCAATCTGACCAAACTAGATTGAATCCATGAGCTTGTCAGAGCGTAATGGGTTGTCATGGAAACCCTGGGTAATCGCAGCATGAGGACAGATCTGTAATTCAATGATAGCTGACTCAATGGAGGGGATGATCTTCATGCTGGCCAAGGAATATCACAGGCAGCACAGGCTCATTGTTTCACTACTTCATCGATTCTCATCAATGTAGCAATTTTTTCAATTCACAGTTCACAACAGTGAGCTGTGAATTGAGGCAACAGCCACATGGGCAGATCCTATCCCTTCCTATGGTTTGGTTTTTTATTCAAATCGGACCTTTAGAAAAGTCTAATTGAATATGAGCCTCAAAATATCCAAAGGAGAATTTTGGGGTTATTGTGATGAAAGGGGCAATCCAATCAAAGCTGCAGGGATCCTCGCTGTAATAGTATTCATAGAATTGGAGAATGTCCCGATCAATGCCCATGTATTCACCTGATATTGTTTGGCCTTCCATTAACATTAATTGTCGGGAAAGTGTTGACTAGATGAACCTGATACAATGCTATTGATATACACGCCAATCTAATGCAAGGTATCTCTCTAGGTTGAATTTCTCAGGCCACTGCTTTTGAAATCTGGGAATTATTCCATATATCATTCAAAATATGACATGTCATAAAAGGGACTTCTATGTGCCAATGTGCATCATTATTGTACTGTGATCATGCTATACAGGTGTATTCCCAAAATGTGATTGACTGTGGGGCGAGTTTACCCAAACAATGAGGCAAGCAGAAATCTACCCAGGATTGTTAATGGCAACAGGACAGTGGTAAAGACTGGAGCCATTTGATGACATTTCAAGATGACAACTCTTATTGGTCATTGGAGAACGACAGGTAAATTCAGAGGTATCCCTAGACTGTTGGTGAAATGAGGCCCTCGTTAGTGGGTCTGTCTTGGAGAGAAATCAACTACATATATCACATCAAATAGTATAGAAGGGAATGCTCTGTGAAGTCGCTCTGATCCTTCTGGGATGCTAACAATCATCAAGCTCTGTATGTTGATGTCTTTCTTTGTGACTATTCTTTGTATTTTAGCTCCCACGGCAGAGGTGTTCAGTAGCTTGCCACATCCAAAACCAATTCACCCAGTCAGTTTGGCCTCTGTACTCACCATATGCCACAAGGTTCAAGTGGGGACCTGAGCATCACTATAGATCTTGGCAACTGTGATCGTGACCAGCTTGTAACAAGGAATTGTTTCTCAAAGCCTTGACCCATATTACCCTACACCCAAGCTGCATATGAAATGGACAAAGGTAATGTGAGTGCAGTGATCTTCCTGGACCTGGGGAGAATTGACTTGGATGGTTCACAGGGTATCTGTGTAATAGGGCGCAATACACGAAGGTGGATGATGTCAAATCTGAGGTAGACTTAATCATTTGTGGAGTCCCGTAAGGTTTCATTTTTGGACGATTGCTGTTCTTAATTTACATCAATGATTTACCAATGTGTGTTGACTTATGCAGTACGTCTATGTACCCCGACGATACGGCGCTGTATTAGTCCTGTGATGACCCCATAGATCTACAGCTTCCCATGAAACATGATCTAGCTCATATTGAATGGTGGTTAGGACAAATTAAATCAACATCAAATGTAGCAAGAACCAAACTAATGCTCATAGGAAGCAAGAATAAATTAGAGAACTAACCCCGCGTGGCAATCCGAATACTACGCACCCGGTTTGAATGAGTTAAAACATTTTAATATCGGGGCTTCATCTTAGATGAGAACCTGAACATGGGCTCACACATAGATCACATACATAATAGTATAGTGAAATGACTGAAAGTCATGGGCCGAATAAGGGAGCTATCTTACAGACCCTCCACTTCATCGATTTATAGGAGCTTAATTATGCCTATCCTTGACTATGGAGATACTATCTACCATACTGCGCCCATATATCAGCTATCTAGGCTCCAAAAACTGCAGAATGCTGCCTGCAGGATCATACTCAATGCTGATATGAGAATGGCAATATACACCTTGCACGAAACATTGAAACTACATACTATCTTCACATGAGCTGAAAAGCATCTCGTAACCAATGTCTACAAAGCAATGCATGGCCTATTACCACAAGCACTTAGTGACACACTCTGGAAATGCCCTGAAATGATTACAAATACAATACTACAATCGAGAAATATGTTAACTATCCACCGATAGCAAATTAGTTTCGGTCAAAAGACCTTTGACTATGGAGGCCCTGTTGCATGGAATAGGCTGGAAGAGGAACTGAAAGACTCCAATTCCCTGACATGTTTTAGGGCGACTCTACAAACTTGGTGGTAGAGGAAACACCCTCCTATGGTCAATGTTTCCTAATGTTTTAACAGAATACAATGATATTACAATCTGAATGCATGGTTGAAAATCATTATGCATTTTGGGTATTAGGGAGAAAAAAGACGCAAAAACAAAAAGATCATAATGTTGTATTTAGAAAGAATGTCCTGTTATGTCCCTGATTATGTGCATGTACATGTGAGTGGGTGGATGAGCATACATCTGAGTTGAGAGTAGATGATTTGTAAGAATGTCCACCGTTGCCTTTAGAACAGTAAAATTATGCTACTTGTTCGGACTACTGTTTGTCCCAGTTGTTTCTCCTATTGTTTGATGTTCTTTGTTTGGTCGTGAACCCCTATCATCTATTTAACCGTTTTACTTACTTAGTTAAGGTATTATCATGGATATAAAAGATTACCCAGCAAAAGTTACACACATCATGATCAATGATGAGGTGTGTGAAATGACGGTTTGCCAGTAAGCTGCCGGTAGCATTATGAATACTGTATGTACATTGATTTTGTCTGTATTCTTCGTCAATAAACAATTGAAGTTGAATTGATATTCACCAAATAGCTCCAAGAGGATCATGCTTGAACCCTATAGCTCTAGAGATCAAAGGTGATAGCAATATGGTATATATGCATCAACCTGGAAGGAACATTTGGTATCATATGAATTCAGCAGGTTAGGTTGGCATTGTATGCAGCATAGCGTCAATACTATGCATGGAGTGGTTGAATTGGATATGTGGTTTAAGTGTAGGGGGAAATCGTCCATCTACAACTGGATGCAAGAATGCCAAATACATAGCCGCACCCTCCCTGAATGGTGATTTAACACTCGCACACCGATAACCCCAAATCACCCCGGGATATGACGTCTTTCAAGTTCAATATTATGAAGCTGGTGATTGCCTGATTTGAGTCAAATAAAAACCAAACTAAAATAGGGAACAAGGTCTGTCCATGTGGCTTTTTCATCGAATTAATGAAATAGGCACATGGATGGTAAACTGATGAAGAATTGAAAGTGTTCACAAAGGATGAGTGCAGGACAATGAAGCCCACACATCAGCCTCGAGCCCTTGTGACTAGGTTTCAACATAGATGTATTTCATATGGTACTTCATATGGTATGCATGCATGTATGCATACCGATTCAAAGAGGAAAGGTGACAAAGGGATTCCTTGCCAGAAGCAATTCATCCATTCAATTCATCTATTGACGATAGATAGATGTTCAAAATCATTGCATGCAACACCATTACAGCTTTTGGCAACACATATTCGAGCAATGAGAGGCAGATACTTCAGGACATTGAGTCAACATCCCAGCATCGTGAAGACATTGATGCGATGTCATGTGTTTGCTTTGTGATTGATCTCGAACTCTGCTATGTTGCCACAGAAACTAGGGACAGTGAACAAAACTAGTGGTCGAGCCCAGCTGTCAACGCCACCACTGATTGGAGCTGGCATAGATACTACATGAATCTGGCATGAGATAGAACCCCTGACTCATATTAAGAGAAGACAAGCATATATCATAGGTACCATTAGAAAATATCAACATAAAGAAAGGTGATTTCCATAAAACACAAGGAGGAGTTTACATGCTTGCCTGGACATGCTTTTTGAACAGATTGACTTGATATCTTGTCTTAGTGTCATCCACACCATACCAGTTCTATCCATAGCCCTTTCTAGGGGCTATCACAGCATCGTCCAAGGCTTATAGGATGTTAATAACCAATCATCAACCAAATGTCTCTATGTCGCATACAGACTCCGACTTGGAGAATTTGCTTGTAGATGTTTTACAACTGGTTGAACTTGAAACGAAATCCATGTCTGCCTTTGCTTTTGGCTTTTCATCTCATCTCGCATCATGTTCATCTCTTATGAGCCATGTATCCTAGGCCATGATTGGGGAACCTTCACTGTAGCAGCTGAGCTTCATTTGACCCAGCTGAGCTTCGAAATGTTGTTATTTCAATGCCAGTCCCTCGATATCACCTAAGTAAAAGGCAGTGGACTGATTCTGGATAACATTTCCAACACACATGTCATCAATAATTGGCTATCAACCTATGCACAAAAAAGAAGTTGTTACAATGATTGATTTTTGATTTTCTGACTGATGAATCCACAGTCATACTGAGGTTTGAGGTTTGCAAACTACATACCAGGCATATGATGGCAGCATGACATCTTCATGATGTCACAATATCAACACGGGATCTGGACATAGCAGAGGTGTTGCAGATACAAGATATGTTGGCTAGGTGATTGTTTCTCGTGACTCCATACATTAGGCTGTCGGTCTCTACGTGATCATTCCACTGATCCTGTTCACTGAAGCGTGAATATCATTTTAGGGCCAAATAGGTAGAAAGATTAGGACTATGTATTCATGTGTCCCCAGAACTGATACTAGGATTGTGGTCAGTCCCTCGACACGAAGCTTCCCAATTATCATTATCTGGTTCTTTGGAGGGGTTGATCTTTTTATTGACCAGCAGTATACTGGTCCAGGTTGACTGCACACACATTGAGAACGTACTCAATGCCACAATCTGAGAGCAATCACTCGTGGAAAAGTTAGGCTGGCATGGCATTCATCCAGTGCAAGCTATCCATACAGATAATCAATGGCCAAAAATATAATAAATTGCACTGTTAGATGTTCATGGAATTTGGTATAAATTCTTGATGGATGGATGAAGTACACAGGTCAATACTTCGAAAATGTTGTTTTGTCATGTTGACAATATTTATTGCATGAACGTTCAGATTGATCACACTGAATGAGATGTCATGGTAGCCCAACATTTTTTCTTCATGTTCCATATATATTCTTGTGTCCTTTCAAAAGAAATACATTCATTCTTTGTCAGAGTAATCACTTTGCCGATTGGGAGGTATTAAAAAGTGATTCTCACTTTTCAGTAACATCATCACGAATTACCTTAACCCATTCATGACTTCATCAGTTTCCATCCATGTCGCTGATGCTGAGGAGCTGTGAATCGATGAAATGGCCAAGTGGCCAGATCTTATTCTGTATTACAGTCTGCTTTTTGTTTCATTCTCATCAGATCATTAGAAAAATTCTAATTGGTCTTAGAAGACAATATCCAAGGGTGATCTGGGTGTTATAGTAGAGAACAGGTTAATTGTGTCTCCAGCAGGTTAGTTAAATTATCGCATACCATTGCAAAAACATTTTTGATGTACTTATTCACAACTTTTCATCTAGGATTTGCTCACATGACCAACCCCTTCAACTCAAAATATCTTTTATCCACTTTTGCGGTTCTGGTATATTTTTCAATTTATAAAACAGGAAGGTACAGTCAGCAGAATGTTTTAACTCCATCAGCTCATGTATTCAATGACTGTCAGTTTGATAGGATCTCTCTCATCTCTTGCCACACTTCAAATTCACAAGATTGAGACTCTGTTATCTCTCTGTTGCCTCTCAGTTCTTTAGGAAGATGCGAAGGTCATTAGAATCATGTCAGGGATGTTGGGGGCGATCTCATTAGCTGCCATACTTTGGATATTCATTCCATCCACCAGTATCTTCACTGATATACCCATGTGTGCGTATTTACTTTCAATAATTCCACTGACCATTTCGGTGCATGACACCCAACAAGAAATTTCAGCTACACTACAGACAGGATGTATAGCACATCGCAATCCACCTGATATATCAATCAATTTGGAAATAACTTCTGTTTTCAAAGAGATAAAAATGATAATAGCTAGCCTGCACTTGATTCATTCACCAGGATTCAACGACACGTAGAACCCCCCCCCCACCAATCTGGGGATCAGAACTTACCATCTCTTCTTCAAATTATGCATCCCCAGGCACTAACCGTCTCCATTCGAACTTCACAACAACTCCTGTTGGATGATTAAAAATCGTTCCACCAGGGAGTGTCCTCAACCGCCCAACTTCCCGCCATCTAGCGTTACGCCTATAGCATTAATATAGCACCACCAGGCAAGTAACTCCTCATATTTTCAACAAGTATGGCTTGAGATCAAAAGGACTCGATCAGGGATGGATGGGAGGGCACCTTGATTTGAAGGGGAGATGGTAAGTACTGATCCCCAGATTAGGGGACCAATCTGGGGGGATCAGATACTGTACTATCTCTCCTTCAAATTATGCATCGAATATGTCACAGAGGAGGGATTGAGTGTAAACAACTTCCCCATAACTGCATAAAGACAGTTTTCTCCAGAGTAGAGAAACATTTCAAACCTAGGTACCATTACCTAGAGCGTGAATATACAAGACTTTCGTCCAAAGCAGATCTCTCTGGATGGACTCAGAGGTAGGTACCATTACCTACATCGGTAATATATAGGATTTGTACCGTCCTAGGTCACCCTAGAAGATGATAACAATATCAGTTACAAACTACCTAGTCTTAATGTACAATAAACTACCCATGCAGGACTTGCCTGTGCTGGGTAAGCATGAAATATATCACCACTTCACCATGAGGAGAGTGAGAAACTATGTACCCGCTATATACATGCATACCTACTCTGGAAGATACACCACTGCCTGGCCAGCCACGATCAGGCCCAGGGAGTACAGGTCAAATGTCTGACTGCACAAATCCCTTAGATAATAATTTGCAAACATCTGAGAACACCGAACATGACTGGCTGAACATACGCTAAAGGGGTGGCCATAGCCAAGGTACACTCTCAGTGCCCTAACAGGACAGAGGGCATCAGAGAGTGTTTGGTGATCCCCACTAGGATGTAGGGCTGGTATCTCCACAAGTGGAGAACTGAACTTGGTGTTGTTTGCTGGTTATTTATACTCGACTGCGCTCTACTCAGAGGCACATTTCCAGCGCAGTCGAGTCAAACTTCATATATTGATACTACCATGTATGCTTCATGTGGTTACAAAAATACTTTTTGTAGATGACAGTCTACACCTGTTTGCCATCTGTCGGCTGAACCGAATTCTTCAGATGTACAGATTGCCACTTGGATTCAATTATCTTGAGGCACGAGTTGACAAAGAAGTGGGCACGATACGGTTTGTATTCAACGACAACATCTTCCTCTTGAATTTTCCAGTCACTAAGTTCAACAATTACAATGTTATTCTGTCTGACTTTCCCCTCAAAACTATTGTATAATGTATATAATGTATTCCCCAAGTTATCAACCCCACACAAACTACCCTTCATATCAAAATTAAATGAGAAATTTGTCCATTCCCAGTTCTATGATTTCCTTACCACCCATAATATATTTATGCCTGAACAATCTGGCTTAAGGAAAAAACACTCCACAGAATCTGCATTACTGACATTTACAAACATTATCTTTAGAGAGATTCACCAAGGCAATGTTACAACCGTGGCTTTCCTTGATTTTAAGAAAGGGTTCTATACGGTCAATCACACCAGACTTCTATCTAATCTTACAGCCTTTGGAGTGCATGACACAGCTAAATTGGTTTCAAGAATTTCTAACAGGTCGAACGCAAAAGACATCAGTTTAATGGTAATCTCTCAGAAGAGTTGGCAGTCACTTGTGGAGTCCCCCAGGTTTCCACACTAGGACCATTAGTTTTCATACTTTACATAAATGATATTTCCAGAATATTATCACATATTCACTGTTCGGTATACGCTGATGACACAGCCATCTACTGCTCTGGGTGAAATGCCAATGAATTGAATGCGCAACTTCAAGCAGATTTAGACTCAATTGCAATTTGGCTCAACACAAACTTTTCCTGAATGTCAGAAAAACTAAGGCAATATTCTTTGGTTCGTGGCATTCAATTCAAACTGAGCCTGCGCTGGCTCTGAACCTGAATAATGAGGCCATAGATAATGTAGCAGCTTTCAAGTATTTGGGTGTCCACTTGGATCAATGTCTAACCTTCAGTGATCATATTGATCATGTAAGCAAGAAAGCAAATGAGTGAATTTATATGCTCTCTAGAGCCAGACAATTCATCAACCAAGATTCAGCATCCCTGCTCTATCAATCCTTAACAATACCATTGTTTGAATAATGTGACACCATCCTTCACTCAATCTCAGCAGGAAATGCATATACCCTGCAACTGCTTCAGAACAAAGCCTGTCGCACTATATTACTCAGAAATCGATGGGCAAGTACGGATGAAATGCATTCCGACCTTGACCTACTCAGACTCTTGAAAAGAAGGGAATTACATATTATCATGTGCATTCATAAATGCCTTAATGATAAATTCCCAGTAGTGCTCAAACACTTAATTTCTGTATTGCAAGACAGACATAATCACACAATGAGAGGGGCCTCACATTTCTATTAGAACTACCAGTATCAAAATCAACAGCAGGACAAAAACGCTTTGCTGCCATATGTTCCAAGCTATGCAATTATTTGCCATATGACATCAGGATCAGAGCCAGCTGCACTGCAGTCTTGTTTGAGCAACTTGTCATCAATTGGATAAGATCTCGGTAAGATGCTTTTATACCCAGCAACTGAGCTAAGATGCACATGTGTGAAAACTTGAATTCAAACAAAATACATGTATATCATTATGCGATCTACCCATGTTACCTGACTTTACCACACATTTTGACTTGAGATACTGAATATCAACAAGACTGATCATGAAGATGTCAGTGACTGGTATAGTCTGGATGGGCTATGGTGGAGGCTGACACTCTTTGGATCTGCCGTCCCGAAAAGAAAAATAGTACAATATCCACATAGTCATACACAAGACAAGAGTATTAACCTTTCTGATATCTTAGCAATGAAATATGATTTGTATGTATACCTTGTATTACATGTCACAATCAGGTACCTCTGTATGAATTTTTCCCCACAGGTGCTATGAAAATCCAAACCGTATGGTGATGATAGCACCCGTGGGATGAAATTAAGGTTTCTCAATCTCAATCTCAATCTCAAATTAGTCCTCACCTGCCACTAGCTGAAATGCATAATCCATGCTTGAAGCATGATTTAAGGGTCTCAAAGACAC
>JAUOBU010293244.1:0-24300 GCA_032360585.1 Nereis procera | reverse complement strand
ATATTCCACTGAAAATGACACATCTGTGGTATAATGCCCTAGGGCCAGTTTGCTTCCTACTCCTGCCTATTGGCCATACAATATTCGATCACAACATGCTTACATATGTCACGTCACCTCCCAAATTGAACGTTGGCTGAAGTGATATCACACAATACATTGGAACTTGCCACATTGTGGACGAGTGACTATTACCATTGTGAGATGAGTGCTGTATTTCCTTTATCTGCATTGTGTCGCTCAATATGGGAGAATTTGGAACAAGAACCTGTTGTCTGTTTCATTTCCGAAAATACAAGACTCCAGCTAGATCGACATATATGCATAATCCACTCGGATGATTTACCATTGATATGATTGACAGGCGTGAGAAAGAGTGGAACAGACATGTGTGTCACACCTATGGTCTGGAGGCAAACTGTTGGCCCGGTCAACCCGCATCTTTCATGAACATATACTCCATTTCGATGCTAGATATATGCGATTGGTTGAGATGAAAGATGAACATATACATACTGGGTTATATAGTGTCCATGAAGTACCATCATCACTGAAATAGACTCGGAATGTGATGACAGATCGTACACGGACGCTCAGTCCTGTCACATCCAGCTCCTTGCTCAATTCCAGGGTCAATTCCATACTGCTATCAGTTGGGTTTGGTGACTGAAATATTGAGAAATATTCATGATGGATTATTCTGTGAGACATGTGATGATGCACAAAATACATATCGCCCAACACTTGATCATAAAAGCGAGAGAGAGAGAGAGAGAGAGAGAGAGAGAGAGAGAGAGAGAGAGAGAGAGAGAGAGAGAGAGAGCATGAAAGGGAGAGCAAGAGAGACAGAGAGACAGAGCGCGAGAGAACAACCAAGAATGCGCCAATGACGTGCCAAATATGCTGTTGTCTGCTCTGTGTATCTGTGTTTCTGTCACTGTAAATCATCGTGGCCGTATCAGAATGATCAGAGAGGAAGATGCAGCATGTTTGTATCATATCCTTGTATAAATGTTTATGATAGTGAAGGTGTGCTCACCCATCCAATGTCCTCTGGCAATACATTCTCTGGACCATGTGTGTATCCGAGGGAGTTGGTGTATTTAGATGTAGCATATGATGCACCCAAGCTGATATATTCAGACAGACTGGTGAGAGGATCCTCACAGGGGTCTGAAGCAGAAGCAAAAGAATAACAATGATAAAGGTTTTCTGGTTCAAATCTGGATTTGATATGAATGCTAGCTTGCAAATACAGATCAAAATGGAAATTGGATTCAGCAGAATACCATGTAAACTCATACTCCTTACTTCTTTCTTTTTTTGAAAATCGTTATGTACTATAAAAGGGTACACCTATTAAAGCACTTGCCCAGAATGACCATAACTTGATCAAACAGTGGCTAAAGAATTTTCGTACGCTTACAGTGAAATCAGTCTTCGAGTTAGAATTCATGGTCTCTGTTCAACACCGGTGGTCTTAGGAGGGTTTGATTTGACAACATAGTGTTTAACCCTCTCACAACCATGACCCACAAATTGTCCTGGGGTATTGTGCCATTCATTACGAATTGGAAGGCTTCTAATGATCCAATTTGAATAGGACATAAATCAATTCTCAAGAAAATGCAAATCGGCTTCCATGAGCTGTGAGTTTATGATATTACAACATGGATGGAAGATGATGAGGCAATGAAAGGGTTACTGATATATCAGAGGCAGATTCATTTGTTTATATCTTTTCCATTCTTTGTTTGTTTCATTCTGGGCTCGCAACTGATAATTCCTGACAAATTATGACAGACACAATGAGAAATCATTATAAAAGTATTTTCAAATGTACTCACATGTGTATGGTGTCGTTGTTGATGTTGATGGCGTAGCTTAGGAAAGAGAGACAAATATGTGAATCAGTAATATTATAGCACAGATGTGTCATTCTCAGTGGAATATAAGCTATTGCGGTGAATATTCATTGGATAGTGACATGCAACATTCAATGGATCGTGTCATGGATCTACAGCTGTCATAACATGCCCATTCGGAACTACGATAATACCTGCAATATGAAAGCAAGACGACAGAGAAAGAGGTGGATATGGCATAGGGATATCACCCAGCTTTGGCCTCATGATATCCCTATGCCATATCAACCTCATGAGATAAAGTGTTTTTTTGTCAGCCATGTGGTCTTGGCAAAATGATTCGATTTACTCAACTAGCGTCAAGAAATGCTGCAATATTTTAGAGCTTCCATCCTCGGGCTATTCTTATTGTCAGAATTTTAAATTAGTATGCTTGAGGGATTTGGACTGATTGGTTCATGCATTGATAGATTATACCAAATCTCACCTAGCAGATAGAAATGCACTTCATATTCATTCAATATCCGGTCAATGCAAACATCATACATAACTGTTCATAAATCCCATTATTATCTGCATCTTTATTATAGAAATGAGAACCCATTGTCATATGCTACACAAGAAATGACCTTGACCATAGATCATTATTAATTCTTTTTTTTCTCTCAATCCATATGTTGAACTGAATTCAATCGAATGATAATGACTTTGTATTCTAAACTGTCTCTGTAGATTTTTCAAACAAAGCTCTAAGCAAGTTATTTTCATGTTAATTAAATGTTGAATGGATAAGAAACTTACTGCAGCCAATAGGAGGCAGTTCACAGACACAATGCTCATTCATGAAATAGGGACTTGCGCATTCATGGTCACAGCAACACGCCTGATGATATTCACAGTTATCCTGTTCCCAACAATCTTGTTCACAGTAGCAGCTCTCGTCAGTTACACATGCTGGAAAAGTCAGAACAATCACCTGACAATACTATTTGACAATTAAACTGCTTCCCTCATAGTTTTCATTATGATTTGAAGTGATGATACGAAGATTCAGCCTTTCTGGGATCACTTGCAAGTCCTACAGGGCTGTCTGTGACCCACTTCTATCAGTAGCTCAGATCTAGGGAATGAGACAGGAAAGTCCACTCTCTGTTTCTAACACTCGCCACTCCTCCAGCCCGCAAACCCCATTTAGTATTGAAATACATTAAGCCACACTCAATCAACCATCACTCCCCCCCACACTTCACCCAGTGCAGCCTGTCGCTTCATGGTTGCCATTGAGAAGATTCAAAGAGAAAATTCCAGGCAATAGATGATCATGACAGGATCACACCCATGCTTCCGAATCACCCTCGGATATTCTGGACTTGAAATCCAGTTGGAAGGGCTCTAATGGTCCGAATTTAATGGAATGACATGCAAATGTAACAAGAAATCAGAATTGGCCATGAGACTATTTCAACTTCTTTTGGCTTGGTTAAATATCCACATGGGTAGTAATAGATGAAAGACTTGATATATGATACGTACGTGATGTTGTTGGTGTAGTCGTGATTGTTGTTGGTGTAGTCTCACCTGAAGCAAATGTAGAGAGATCACAATTGTGACTAGATTTGGAGTGATCAGGCATGAAGTCTGTTGCACGAGCTAGATTACAAACTAAGACCAAAATGCACTGATCATATATTAGGTCATTGAATTCTCATGCTGTGGAAAATTTCTGAGTCTGTGACTGAAGCATTCTATGACTAATTTTGTTCACTGTTGAATATTTGAATAACTGAGAATGAAGAGGGGCTCCAGCTTTTGGCAAATTTCTCTGTGATATGAGTGTATACTCTCATCAGGGAAAACAAATCCCCTTGTAAATATATCTAATACTCTTGGCAGATGTACAGGTAGTCAAGAGGAATATACATCATCTAATATATACTTACATGGTACACAGGCTTCACAGCAGGTATCATTATCATAGACGAGACATGGCTTGGATGCAGGGCACTCCAGAATGACAGAACAGGCCTTGGTGTAGCTCTTAATCTGGTTGTCAACACACTGGTGACATTGACATGGATCATCCAAATCGCACCAAGATTCTCCGGCCTGCATGAAAATAAATCATGAGAAGAAACTTTGAATCAAGTGCAGTTCACAGTGTAGGCTATGCAAGCAGCAATTGGCACTTGTCAGCGCATTTAAAACTGGGGTCTTGTTAAATTAATTGTTCATGTGATGATCACCTCCACTCACTGTTCATCACCCTAACGCTGCAGGTTTCGAATTTCACCAAACTGACACATGAAATGTCTAGTATCAGGAGAAGGCATAGGACAAACTAGTATTATAGAATGAAACAGAAAACAGTTTATTCGATATGTGATGAGACTGTGATGGTTGAACATAGTTCTGTGGGTTTATGAGTAGGACAAGAAGTAAAAACACTCTTGCTGATATAATGTTGAACTTAGAATTCCGATATCTTCGGATATCAGTTTTCTTCCATTGTCATTCCAAAAGATGAATTCTACTTCATTTGAAGGCATTCAGAAGCAGCTTAAGGCAGATAAATACCTGGTAGTATACACCATCGATGGTACAGTTACAGCTATTTGGTGGCACACACTGAATGCCATTCCAGAAGAAGTTAGGTTTACATTCACAGCAGCAACTGTCCCATGTCTCTTCATTCTGTGCATGACAGATACGTTTACGTGTGTAGTCACCATTACAATTTTCCACAACAATCTCTGCCAAATCCTCACGGCATGTGTCGATACAAGCTGCCAACAGAGAATTCAAATGCTCATTCAAATATGTATCAATTCCCAGCTAATGCATGTATATCAGTGAAATATTAGATAAGCATATCACATGATTATGCATGTGAGACAACTTTATATCTTCAGGGTTGTTCGTATGATGCCCCAACTATGACTGAGAAATGTGGGTGTGTATGAGTTGCTAAAGGAAGATCGATAGAATGCAATTACTTTGGTACAATTAGATTTTCAATCAGATACGCATCTTCATATGTATCTTATAATGTCGAATGTGATTGATCGTATTTGTGAATTTTCGATGTTGTGAATATTGCTTGGAATGATGGGAAGCTGCATTATGCAACTATGATAGCTTTATATTCTCAGGCTGCATTATGATTCATGACAAAATAGACTTGCCCAAAAATATAGAGAATACTTACGTGGAGTTGTCGTTGGCATTGCTGAAAAAAAAGACAATAAAAATCGATCAGATTGTGATGTAAAGACAGACATGCGACTGATTTTCCCTCAACTAAAGAGTGGAATGTGTCCAGAAATTGCTAAGCACATTTATTTCAGTTTTGGAGGAGAAAAACTGTCAAGAATATTGCCATGTTTATTAGCCCTTTCAATGTGATGACCCTCAAATCACCCTCAGACATTATGTTTTCAGGTCCAACTTGAAAGCTATAAATGGTCCAATTTGAATTAAATGATAAGCGAACTGTAGGAGGGAAAAAGGGCTGGCCATGTACTTGGATAGAAATGAGGTTAAGTAGTAATACACTCATGGTGCAGCTTACCAGTGGTTGATATCTGAGAATTCAATGTTTAGGTGAATGTTAAACACATGGATTATAACAAGAAGCATCAAGCGGCAGAACATGCGAGAGATGTTGCCTGGGCATGAGTGTGTGATGCGTAGTGATATGATGGTTGAAAGCGAAGCCCGAGGGCTTATCACCATGCATTATGCATTGTTTTAATACCATGACTATTCTATAGTTCTACATTTTCAAGACTAAAAATCATTGATAATAGTGATAGTGAAAACAGTGATAGTGATAATAATGCGTGGTTAGCAGAAAAGTAGTTCCTAACAAGACTGCAATATACATCCAATTCACCCTATCTTCTGGTATGGGTAGATTGATCTCTTTCAACAAAAAAGCGGTGTGGTGTGCCATATGACAAATCAAACTCATAAGTGATGCAATAACCACTTTCAGCATGGAAACATCACTGATACTCACATGTGGTCGTGGAGATAATAACTGAAAAAAAGAGAAATTCACCATCAATGCAAAGTGTACAGGCTATGAGTTGGTATATAAGAGAGTCAATGTTGGTTTACGGGCAGAGTCGAAGTTGTGGCTACCATTGTCAAATGAATTCATTAGATTCTATGATGCAAATCCCCTCATTTAACCTGTAGGGAAGATGGCGAAAGTATGTGTTTCGAAACTATGATAATAGAATCATAGATAGATGTGTGTCTAACTCTTTCACTACTATAACCCACAAAATCACGCTTGTCTATTGTGTCTTCCAAGTCCAGTTGCAAGGTCTTTAATAGTCAAATTAAAAAGAAACAACAACCAAATTGTGGCAGGGTTTGTAAACTGGCCACTTGTGACCTTTCATCAATTCTCAGCTCTCTAGCATGAGCTGTGAATAGCAACATCAATGGAAATCAACCAATTGGTGAAAAGATCAAAGTACTAGATATGTGTAGATAGACCCTTGCTATGTGCATGAATATCTCGTGGGCAGATTCATCCTGGGCTTATTTCTAAGTGTATGTTTTGGGTGAAACGCATATGAAAGTATGCAAGTGATCACCTGTGATTGTAAGCTGCTGTTTTGCTGTCTTTCAAAGATACTCTTGCATCATTTCATGGTGATCTTATCCAATGGAGCTTAAACCATTTTCTTCAACAAACCCAGAAACATGTGCTGCGGGCTGATTGGTTGGCTACCAAAAAAGGTCCACAGAATTTATGAATACAATTCTAGATATTGTCAGCTATACTGTAGCTATGGCAAGAGTAAATGTTACTTGATGTTGAAAGCAGAATACGCACCACACTCGGGACAACATTGACCGGGGTATTTCACCCAGGTCTCTCCTTTGGAGGCATCACAGTAGAGAGTTGCACAGGTCTCAGAGATACATCGGATTTTGCCATCATTCTCACATGTACACTCCATACACTCAGTTTGGTTGATTTGGTACCCATACTGAAAGTAGACAATACACATTCATGTGGGGAGAGCCTGATCAGAATCATGACTGGTCTTCAAAAAAAAAAACTGGCTACAATCGTGCGCAGGTCGATTTGTTTAGGGGACAAGTAAGTGCAATTTTACTTGCTGATGGATAATTGGTGAATGGGAATATATGAATATGTCATTTCGAGTGCAGTTGAGTTTTTGAGAGGGGCAAGTGTCAAAATCCAGATTACTCCCATATTGTGATGCTCTGATGTGGGTTCTTCTGATCTGCATTGTCAAGGTTTTTTATCAATGGAGAAGGCCATTGATATAACCTTAATAAAATCTGAGGAGTATATCAACAACAAAAATCAATCAGGTCATCAATCGAAGCTTTGTTGGGTGTTTTTTATTTACCTCGTAGCAAGCATCGCCTGAAAGACATCCTTGGCATGGCATGGTGGTTGTTGGCGTCATTGGAGTCGTAGAACTATTGAAAAATGATAACATCACATTGATTACTGAAGGAAACAAGTTTTGATCCAGAGGGGCGTATCAATCTATCAATATCATCAGTGTTCAGGATATTCTTATTGAAATTTGCATCTCAGACTAAATAGAAAAAATTCGAACACTGCTAAAAAATGCCATTCAGAAGCTATAATGAGTCAACTGATGTAGTTGTGGTAGTGATGTTTCACCATAATGCTATGTTACAGGGTACTCTAGTAAGTTAAATACAGACATGAACCTGGAATTATGGTCTCAATTGCACACCTAGACATCAATATACACACAATTACACGAACAGATAAAAGGGGCTACATATCTTGTGGATCATTACAATCACAGCTCACAGAAGCAGAGTTTAGTTTATCATTATCTGTGTACAAAACCAATCATAACTCACCAGTGTTCATTGGCTTCACAAGAGATCTTCAAATCGTCACGGCAGTAGCATGTGTAGCATGGTACAACATTGCCATTATTATCAATCTTCGGGAATTGTTCCCCAATCTGAGATGTGAAAAATGATGTTCAGGTCATCAGGATGTAGAATTGGAAATTGTGCATAATGAGAAAGTCTAAAATATAGACTCGACACCGGAAATTCATATCTGTAATTTTCATCCATGAATGTGAAACTCCTTTACAAGATTGAAATGCATCGCCAAGGAATTGGAAATTGTGCATAATGAGAAAGTCTAAAATATAGACTCAACACGGGAAATTCATATCTGTAATTTTCATCCATAAATGTGAAACTCCTTTACAAGATTGAAATGCATCGCCAAGGAAGCTCACAATCAGGAAAAATTCAACAAAAAGCCCACTTCAATGTCATTGCGGTAGTTCTCAATGTAAATTCAGAGCTGGCACTTCCAACCCATGACACGTGCAAGCGAAATCGTATTGGTTGTAGCACTGAACTACTTTTGGAAAACTGGGACCCTCCATAGAAGACTCCTGTGAGTGGGCCGACAATTGGACCCAATTGCATGAGCATCTTATATAATGAATTTGGTAGTGATGTATTGATTTATCACAGCCAACCAATCTATCTATTTATGTATGGTCAGTGTCTGTTGCAGTCAATCTATATAATGGGCGGTGGTCGAACGACCTCCAGATAATTGGACTCGGAAAGCTGTTGATGCCTATATATGTTGCTTCACTTGGATTTATAATTCCACCCTCCTATTGACATTTTTTTTAACCTTTCATACACACGAGCCCCAAATCATCCTCGGATTTTACGTCTTGCAAGTCCATTTGGAAGACTTCTCATGGCCCGATTTTTAATAAATGAAAGCATATTGTGGGAGGGCTTCACTTCCACCATTGTGGCTTTTTTTCAATTCCTGGCATGAGCTTTAAACTGATGAATCAGCCACATTGATGGGAATTGATCAAGTAGGGGATGGGATGAATAACAGCTATGTGAAGAGTTACTCACCTGATAGATGTCATCGCCATATGTACAGTTACCACATGGGACTGTGCTACGCTTGACGCAGAAGTGATAGCCGTTTGTTGGGTCAATGATTGCTTCTGCTTTGTATCCAGGTGGGCAATCACAAATCAAATTAGGTGTTGTCATATCCCAGACCTGCAACAGCAAGATTATCCTTGTATCTCAAATCCACCTTTGAGATAGATTGAGGCGCCTAAAATCCAGAAGGACCCCACCCTTCCTAAAATTGGGGTGGCATTAGAATGTAGGCTTCTGTACGTCAACCCCACAGTAAATGAAGGGTCACAAACAAAGAGATTACCATTCTCGTCAATTCTCCCCATGGTTCCGAATTAGGATGATGTTCAATTCTCTCTACCTATTGCATTGATGTCCCAATATAGCACGACCTTAACGAGACAACAGACCATACTCAATCAACCAGTAGCCCAGCATGTCTTCAGCATGAATAGGATTCAAAATTGATAGTTTGTCTGTTTGTGATACACGAGGAATTAGTAGGGGGTAATATGACTGATAGTTCCCTAGGTAAAGATGAAACTATGCGGTGCCCAACAGTGAATATGGTTCTCTCTATATGTCTATAACCCCCAAATCACCCTTGGGTAATAAGTCTTTCACGTCCAATTGGAAAGCTTCTATTCATCCAATTTGAATGAAATGAAAAGCAATGAAAAGGATCTGGTCATGTGGCTGTTTCATCAAGTGACGGCTCACTTGTGAAACAGCAAAATGGATTGAAATTGATGTAGTGGTTAGGAGATGAAAACTTTTGTTTTCCAATTGAACAAGATCTGTTTCAGTACCGTGCTAGTTCAGATTAGGAGATGTGTTATCAAGTACAAATTCTAATTCCACTCCATTCATTCACTGACGTTCATTAGGTGAGCAATATATTCATAGGACAATTTCTCTATGGATCCATGCCTCCCACCAATATGCTATATCCAATCGAAGTATAATTTGATATATGTCTTGTTCATACCGACCCTGAACTAAAAGATTTGTAATCTAAAATACCAGGGGAAATAAAGATATTCATATCACCTGTCATCTATTCTGACACGTGAAAGTTTACCTGAGAATAGATTGGATCATCCTTGAGCAAATAGTAGATATCATAGCAGGTGAGGCTTTCAGGAGCATCACATGGCATATCACAGTACACGTTCAGTGGGCACACTGTAAACAAAAAAATACAGCTTTTAAGACAGTCATCATATATCGAAGCGCAAATTTACTATTCCAGTGGTAACAATATCAGAATGCATATTGTAATGGAGGTTCGGTATAGAATTCGTTGATTTCATGTGATAGCTCTGTCACTAGAAGCCAGGTGGAACAACACGAATACTTGTCTATCAAGAAGCAATCTGTATATTGCTGCTGTTGTTGCTGTGGCTGTTATCACTACTGATAACTATGGTAACGGTGATGTTGAATTGAAGGATCTCTACCAGCAGTAATGATGAGACAAGTGAATGGCTCACTCTTTCAATCAACAATCAACCTGATATGTGATGGAGCTTAGGTCACTTCTCTGACCCTATCTCTCGTTTGCATTAACCTATATTAGACTTACGAATATCAATAATATCAATGAAATATATTTACCTGGTGGTGTAGTTGTCGCTAAAATGAAAGAAATTTGCATGCGTGATCAGAACGGTACATTCATACAGATGCATCATTATGATGTAAAATCAATTATGCAAGTATCTAAGTGGTGTCGATTCTGTTTGTGTGGATAATGAGCAACCAAAACTGATATTTTGGTAAAAATATGAAATTCTGAGTATTGCTATATTGATTCATTCTCGAAACATGTTGTTTATTCTTTGGTGAACACATGTGGATTTTGTATGAGCATCATTTCATCATCCCTTTCACTTCTGTATTAATTTCTATCCATCTGGCTATTCCCTTAATTTACAGCTCACGCCAATGAGGTTATTGTAGTGAAATGTGGTAACAGCAGGAAGCATTCATCAACTATTTTACAGATTCAAGACATGTGTTATTAAAATGTCAGTAGTACAAATCAGAGTAAGATAACACATTCTGACCGGTCACTTATTGATAGGATAATTCTACATGGTGACCGAAATATATCAACAAGAATATCTTCTCATTCGCATGATAACAGCTGAGTAGCCCCAGACAAGTATGTCATGTCACGGCATATCATTCAGTTGTAACCCAGTCAAATCAGATATTCAAATGTAAAGGATTTTACTTACTTGGGTAAGTGATCGTTGGCGTTGTTGTTGCTGAAAAAAAACCATTCTCATATCAGGCACAGCATATCTCTGATGTAGGTTTTCTGTAATAAACAAACTCAGTAACTATCCATTAATTCAGATCTCATTCCAAGTGAACTCAAAACTGAAGAATAACCATCGAATTCTTCCTCCCACTCATCGCCAAATTGTGTGTTTCTTCAGATCAGACAGATAAGATTGTTCTTAAATGAATTGGATGACATTCTCCTGAATATTGGTAGTCCTAAGCAAGAAGCTGAATATGTTTTAGAATCTTTGAAGTTAGGACACACACAACTATCTCATGGGTATCCAAAAAAGAGCTGGTACTCACATATTGTGCTTGGAGTAGTTGTAGATGGTGTTGGTGTCGTTGTTGTGTATACACAATCTTCAGTGACCCACGAGACAATCTCATTATTGTAGCACATATAGACTGTGCACACCTCAGTCCATGTGTGGTTAGCCTAGGGAGCAGAGAGGGACATATGTTGGAAAAAGATAGAATGTATGTTTACACATTGAAAGTATTATTATGATCACTGAAATCACCATAATAATAGCTGAGATATTCATGCCATTCCTAGTAAAGGCTATACTTAGAATAATTGAATCATTGTGTGGCTTTGAACAGCCAAAATAGGGACTTCAAGTGTACCATATTCATTTACCACACAATGAAGCCAAATGTATAAACCAGCCACCTGGATCCCTGATAATCAGCAATTTTTTGATTGGAGAGTAAGCTTTTATCGATGGAACTGAAAATGGACTTCTCAGTAGTAAGCCTATTAACAAAAGAAATCATTCATGACAAAAATGATTTTCTTCATAGAGTGGCACTTTCATACAAAATCTTATTTGAAAGGTCTGGCCAACAACATTATCAAAATGGAATTTAAATCAAGTTGGAATACTTCCATTCACCATCATGCAGAATCTCCTTATGCTGCTGTTTGGTTTGTGGTACTCACTGGTATGATCTCATTCGTTCCTGGCTTACGGCAAGGGCACTCTGTTGGTTCAACACACTCAACACCATTATATACTTGGTTGAATGGGCAGTCACAACCCTGCTCACAGACTGTGGTATCCTCTTTGTCAGCGCAAGTTGGATCAAGATCGTGACAGAGACCACACTTCTTCATGCACTGTGTGAATACCAGAGGCGGTTGACATGGGGTCGTTGTTGAGGAAATAGGTGTGGTCGAAGTGTAAGTGACTGAGGTGGTAGCTGAAACACAATTTTCCAGGATTATCTACAGTGATTCTTCTTTGCTGTTGGTAGAGATGAATCCCAGTTGCATGAGCTTTTCAGCCACACATATCTGATTTAGCACTAACATTCCTTACTTGGTATATGCAATCAATCAAATCTTCCAACTATTCTCCATCTAAAATAAGTCAAAAGCTCATTGGTATCACTTTGCCACCCCATACTGACAAACACATACCCATATGCCCTCATAAACCAACAGAGCGTCTGAGTTGATATATTCTTTTTGAATCAAAATGGTTGAGATCCTATGCCTGATTATATGATGATTATGAGTTGACTCGCACTTACATATTTTTTCGCACTGGCAGCACTGGCCATCCCAAGACACGGTAACCTCACCCTGCAATCATGAAATTGATATGATAGAAGCAGAATTCTCCACTTGTATTGCATTTTGATCTCGCTTAAACTACAATTGTGCATTATCATAATTCCATGGGATAGGATGAGACATGTGATAGAATATTGATTGATTGGGGTTTTGCGACCCTGCAGGTTGTCAGTTGAAAACATACATCAGGTGACCATTCAATGCCAAAACTATGGTTGTTATTGGAAGCTTTTATTTATCCTGGCTATACCATACACTGCACATACATTTCTATGAGATCTCAAAATCCGTTGGTAGTAACAGGCTCAGAGCTCGCACTCAAGTCTGATGACAAGGATATCTTGAAGCCAATTAAAGACATTGCAATATATTAGGGGTAAGTTGACATATGGACAATTTTCCACAAGAAAGTAGTATCATTACTTTCCGGCCACTTTTATCATGATGAGACAAACCCAATGCTTTTGATACAATGCTAATCTGTTCCATAGTAAAACTAGTCTCAATAAGCCAGGAATGGCTGCCAGATGCATAGCACTGAGCCCATTACTTGATATCCCTCATTGGCTACATCATCTACCACAGCCGTATTTCAGAGACATGATGCACATTGTTGGCTACTATCTGAAGAAACCTTTGGCCTCAACCCTGCCAGGATAGGTCATAGACGTTCATCACTGTGAATTTTTAACAAATATATTCTTCACTATTGTGTATATTTATGGGTGACTGATATGATATATACTTACATCTTCACATTCAATATTACATGCTTGGATGATCTCAAACTTTCCACCAACACAAAGACGATCGTAGCAGTCGTTCAGCTCCTCCCTTTCCCCCTCAATACAAGGTGTGGTTGGGGTCACAGTAGTGGAAGGTGTGGCTGTAAAGTGAATATGTATTATCAACCCCAATCACAAGGAACATTTGCAAGATCACAAAAAAGAATACAGTCAAGTCAGCTCAGAAGGTAACTTTGATATATGTATGTTATTTGCTTAAATCGCACAACATGCATGTGTAGCGTGCGATAGGCAGGAGTATTCAGATATGTTATCGGTGATCTGCCATGTACACTGATACACTACAGGTACCATTCTTTGATGAATTCCCTGATGATGAGAGCTTCATTTTGGTGAGGAGGATCGCATTCAATTTGATCCCTGTCCATTCCTTTTGCTAAGCATTGATCCAAGTTTCACTGAATATAGACCATCCCTTCAATACAGGCAGGGAGCTGTGTTTTATGCATGAAATGACAGAAATAGCAGTCAGACTTTGCCCTCGTGCAGTGTTTGCACCATCATAATAAAGTGATATGAGATCCAGTCTTCATATATATATTGGACTTCATAGCAAGAATTTGTTGGCATTTGGTGATGACACAAAATTGCCAACAAAGATGACCCAGTTGGCTTCGTACATCATGCAGGATGACTGATATATGAATATACCACGGGTAGGGGGCGGGGGCATATCAGCTGCCAATACAGTCAAGTGTGGGATACAGGAACTAATTCGTTTGCATTCATCATGTAACATGAGAAACTTTCTCCAGAGTTTCACGAATCAGAACTCTATAATACTAATCAATTCATTCTGGACATCTGTTGAAAGAATTCCTGGTATGATAATGGAGTGAACAGCTTACTTGTGACCACACAGTCGCAGCATTTTTCTGGATCAGACCCATACAGGTTCAATACCGCGCCCTGCAGAACAGAAAATCAGATCAGTCTCTTAGTTTCCCATGAAATAACTGTGGAAAGTTAAAAAATCATCTCAGTTTGATAGGTTTCATCTGAAAATATTGTGGTCTGACCTAATTGTGTATTATTGCTCATTTTTGTGGGAATGATCCACACTGAACTGTATGTGGATGGCATATCCCTTGGTTGCAGGTGATACGAAAAGATATAATGAAATACAAATTTATTTGGTTGCTAGTATATCATACGATGAGATATGGTCTACAAAATAGCGATACGATATATAGTAATATGTGGTGGTACGTTGAAATATATACCTGACTATCAAGAAATATATTCTATGATCAGATGTGATACATCAAGTACCAGCACATCATAATATATAAACTAACACTTAGAAATATAATGAATTTCATCTAGAACTATTAGCTAGTATATCCCATGATGATATATGCTATGAGTTATATATGATATGATACATGACATGTTGTTACTTACTGGTTGACAAGTGACTGTGCACTCTTTCGTCTTGTGAATATCGCCATTTATACACTTGCATTGGTGACAGTCTCCACATGTCCAGATGTCATCAGGCTATAAACAAAATCACCAGTCATCCACTATAACATGTTCTTGACATCATATTATCAGCAGCATGCAGACTTACACAGGTGGTTGTATTCGCTACCCAATGTCACTACAATGCTGTCCTGAGAGCTTTGTGACACCATGCATCGGTAGCCATCATGTTGACATCATGTATTAGCAAAAATGCCACCATTGCATAAAGATCATAGGCATTGTTGCAATCAAAATTTTGCCCCTTTCAGCTTTGATGGTTCGAAATGAACGACTCTGATAGTTTCATTTCAAATATGGTGCTTAATCAGAATATCCAATAAAGTTTGCACATGTTCTTCTGGTCACAATCACAATTAGTCCCTATATTTACATGCCCATATGGGATCCCAATGCCGGAGAACAAGGCACTGAAGGATTGCTAATCCATCTTCCATCAGTAAAGAAATCAATCACACATCACAGAGTAGATGATGCTATGAATGTTCCAATGATCATTTGGCGACAATGATGCAATTATCCCACCTGCGGTGTAGAGAGATCTATCTATGTATAATTACTTAACAATTTCAGACAAAATCCATCACTGTGACCATGAATATTAAGATACCCTTGGGTGAATAGTGGTCTGGGAATGTCTCAACCCTTTACATCTCAATGAAAGGAATCATCATGAATTCTCATGCATAAACCTCATCTCTGAGAAACTGACGTCATTGGCAAATGGAATTTGTCTGTATTAAATCAGTATTTGAAACTAATAAAGTTTTGTGAAATGTTAAGCTCTGGGAATGTTTTCCGAGAGCTGTATGTTCTCTTACATTGATTGTCATATCGATTGTGTGAAAAAGAAATAGGGATCTGAGTTTTCCAAGTAGCCGCATGACAATGTCCTGGTAACAATAATGATGTAATCACTTATCATAGCTTCACAAACAACTATCTTACCTGGTACTCAACTCCATTGTAGTAGCATGGGCAGTTCTCACATGGTGTCGTAGTGGATGGAGTTGGTGTTGTCACTGTTAATAGATACAATGAACAGAATGTATATAGCAGGCATCACTGTCAATCTACCATAGGTTTTTGATGAACTCCAATTTTGAAATTGAAACAAGTTCGTCATGAGGAATTTGACATTGATATTGGGTAGTATAAGGCAGGGACGTGAATTTCCTAGTCCTCTGTGTCTTAGTATTGAAAGGCATATCTCGACTGCATGTATACACATGACCTGGATACACAGGCAGGAGGATATCTTTTCAATTCTCTATCTCTCAGATATAATCAGATGATGGTCTGCCTCAGATCATACTCAATCATTCCATCAGCTTGACAATCAAGCAACCAAACGCTTGATAAATAAATTATTGTCCAACCGTTTCACTCCTAATATCCAAAAAACATCCCAATGCATTCTGTCATTCAACTCTACTTAGAAGGCATCTCATGGTCTAATTTGAGTGAAAAAAAACAAACTCTAGCTGGGAATAAGACTAGTCACACTAGTGAGAACTGTAAATTGATAAAATGGCCACATGAATTGAAATTGATAAAGTGGTGAAAGCACGCAGTAAGACATACATTACTGTTGGAGCTGGCTTACCTGGCTCACATTTACAGCAACCTGTTACAATTGAGGTGATGAGTTCATAGCCTGGGGCACATGTGGTAATCTGGCAGATTGGAGAGCATTCTTTCGTGCAGTTATCCTTGCAAACACATGTCAGTGGGCAGTGAACACCTTCCTCGGTGAAGGGTACGTAAGGCTGCTGGTTCTGAAAAAGAGAAAGCAACCCATTATGAATCAATGAGAAGATGATGCTTATCAACCAGTAGATTCATGAATGATAAGCTAAGGTAATTTCTATCAATTGTCATAACGGATTAGCTTGCTGAGATGATATTACAAAGTGCACTCCAGGTTAGATGTCATCACCCAATTATCAAAATGTTCTTACCATGTGAGAATATCGGTTCTGCCCTCACTTTGTGGTGTTAATGTTTACTTCTGCATAACTAATGATGTTTTTATTACATAGTGGCTATCAGTACGAATCTCCCAAAGAGGTTTTATATATATATATTGTTTGTTTGTTTGTTTGAAAATATTCATTTAACTTGGATATGACAAACAAGAACATCAAATACATTTTCATGCCAGTCATTCCGAGAAAAACAATACATAAACAAATATCTTAATTATGACAATTAATCTATATAGAATATATACAAGTCATAAATTTGTGATCATAATTGAAAACAGTATTCTATGTACAACTGACACAGATCATCAGATGTACAGCCAATCATGAAGACATACTCCATCTTAATGCAGTGAATAGGTAAACTCATATGTATATAAATATATATATATATATATATATATATATATATATATATATATTAGCTCAATTGCAAACTGGTTACAAATACTTGAATATATTCATATAGAGTCTGGCTTAGCAAGTGATCATGTTAATGATGTTCTCATCATCAGAGAATAAAGTTGTATTCATCACTTACCTCACACTCATCATCACAGAGACACTCTTCTTCATTGATACATTCGCCAGTGAATTCACTAGGGATGGTCCCTTCAGGGAACATGCAGCAGTAACCTGAGATAGAAACTTATATGTCACTTGCATGCCAATCACGATATCACCATTCAGAGCGGTCATACAGGGAAAAACAAATATGTGTTATCATTGCAAGATCTCATGAAGTGATTTTTGCAAGATCTCTGGATGGGACATTCATGCTGTTGAATGAATTCCATTACTTTGCTATTATACCACGTAATTTTCTAGATTGTATCAAAGTCTCTAAATCCCTCTCAAACAAGAAGGCCATTGATCATTTCAAGATTATATTCTGGTAGTACAATATAGGAATTTGAGATGTAAAATTCAAATCTATAATAAATACTCACCATTTGCGTCAGTAGTTGGTACCCAGTTATCTGAGCAGTTACGTCCAGCCTTGATGTCATCACAGTTGGGTTGGCATTTACATGGTTCATGAATCATTGGTGGCAGGCATGGGGTCACCGTCGTTGTCGATGGCGTAGTTGTTGGGTGTGGTGTGGTGGTCTCTGCAAAACAGAAAGCCGTTGGTTGAGATGTAGATGTCTTTTTAGATTAGCCACTTAAACCATTTTGTTGAAATTAACATTTATTATCCATAAGGCAGTGTCCAAAATTACTTGAATATCATTCTAATGAATAATTGTGAATAGGTGACCCCAGGATCAGCAGACCTGTCTATCTCTATGAGTCATCATCTTCTATGGGCATCACTCGAGGTATATATATATATTTATATATGTGTATATATATATATACATATACATATATATATACATCTTTCATGAGACATATATTATATATATGTATATAAACATAATACAGTATATGGACTGCATCCTACCTTCTTCATTGCAGGCACATATGTAGAGATCTCGAACATAAATTGATGTGTTGGATGCGAGTTCAAACATCATCAGGATATTGTCAGCGCGGACATATGTATCCTCATCGGCAATCCAAAGGACCTGATTCAGCTCTGTGCTTGTGAAGGACTTCATCTGAAAAATATAAGAGGCTGGTACAATTCATTGCACCTCTCATCTACTCACCACTGCTTGAGACGAAATATCAGAAATCAACTTTCTCTAATCATGAACAACAGCAGTCAAAATATGAATATAAAATGGTAAACCGACAACCTTTCATATGATTGGGATGCAATCTATCTTCTAAATCAATCAGGAAGAATGTCATTATTTGATTTAATAATCATTACTCTCATTCCCAACAGAACTGATGAAATATTCTAAATTTCTTATATTGCAAGACAATGGTTTCCATCAAAAGCTGACTATGTAGGTAAGCTTTTCCACTTATACGCACATTGAATTATCACTCTATTTTCCGATATGAGAAGGGGTGTTGGCTCAGAAGCGCAGCTTCTGCCATGGCTATTATGTTTCATATAAGCCATTATTTGTGGAATTATGTTAAATCCGTCACTCAGACTCCCCGGAAACTTACGTGACTGACAAGTACAGTAGTTCCACTGCGGAACAAGATGGTGGTTTTAGTAGCATGCTCCACATAGAACAATACACGCGAGATGTAGGGTTTGCTCTGTGTCTCAAACTGGATAGTCATGGTCTGCATACCACCTTCCTCTGTCACGGCAGATGTCCATCGTCTGCAAAGAATTTAATTAACCTTTTCACTTCTTCATCAGTTGTTTTTCAACAATTCGAGTGAGCTGTGAATTGAAGAAATAACCACATTGTCAGGCCTTATTCTCTTCCATAATTTGGTTTTCCTTCCTTTCAAATCGGACTATTAGATGCCTTTCACTCGGACTTGAAAAGCTCAATATTCAATGATGATTTGGGATTATTGTAGCGGAAGGGTTCAATACGTAACCGAGACTCGGACATACGTTTCTGAACAATATCATATAATACACATTTGGAGTACATGTCAAGATCATGACATCTCCATATTACCTGGGATACTTTCATTTGCCATGAAAGCAAAGCTCTGACTTGTCTTTTTGGGTATATGAACTTGATAGAGGCCATTGTTTGATAGCCAAGGATTGCTTGGCCCATGTCCATCCATATCGGTGGTCCATTGAAATAATGGGTATTCATATCAGCAATATTTTTCATCATTCTGTCTGAAACCCTTCCTGAGGCACGTTATTAGTTGCTGTTTCATGATTTGTATACTGTCATAAGTAAATCTTTGTGATCGACAAAACAAATAAACTCAAACAAAACATGAACATATCTTACAAGACAACCCAAGGCCACAACAAAAAGTTGGGCAGATATCCCAATTCTGAAATACTGAGGAGGAATGATATTTCTCGACTTACGAGTTGGATCCCCGCAGAGCAAGCTCAGCATCACCACTGTTTGAGGTTGCGGAGAGTGTCATGAGCGATTCTAGATCCACGGAAGCATCCAGCTCTGGGCACTTGCCTGAAATGTAAGGATACCTTGTCTCATCCCAAAAGTAGTAGGAGATATATTATGTGATTGTACCTTATGTATTTTTCGAGATAGGAATGGAAATAGAATGGAGCACCTTATGTGGACTATGAAAAAGTGATGTGTAATTGTGGCTAAAATGGGTTGGTGCAACACGGCTATGTACAGGTTCACTATGTATTTGATCTGCGAGAGCATGGATGGACAATTATCGTGGTGATATGACATGATGTGATCGGCCTCGAAATGTATCAACCACCTTTTTTGCTGAGAAACTCACATGGGCAGTCAGGTCCGTAGTCACATGGTGTTGTAGTTGAAATTGTTGTGGATGGAATACATGAAGGGCAGACATTATCACCAACTGTTACCAGAGTGTAGCCCTGTCAAAAGATAAAGGTCATTGCAAACATTTGGACTTTGTATATCTATATGTTCCAGGTACAATAATGGGGAAACATCGAACAGTCAGGGTATAAAAACACATAGTTTAATCAGGCCTAAGAGATACACTGGGGTAGAAAGGTGGCTTCTTGTCACATTTTTGTCATATCTTGTCACATTCTGCTCACTCGAAGATTCTCTTTATTTGTAGTTCAATTCCTGACCGGACACAAAGCAAAGGAATGAACTGGTATCAATATGCTTGTAGTAACATTGCTAAGATGGTCTAACAAATCTCAGAAAACAGAGTCTCATTCACCATGGGTTGATATTTTGCATGGGCAGTGAAAGGGCTGGGCATCACATGCGTCGTTCAACAGTTGGGTATCATTTGAAGTCAATGCAGCAAAGTGGTAAGAGAAATTGAAAGAAATAAACTTACTGGAGCACATGTGGTTGGGGAACGGTCCTCACATGTCACTGTATTGTTCTCACATTTGCAAATAGTGCACTCATTGATCCACCAGGTATCATATGGCTGCAATCAATTGAAGACATACCATGCATTGATTCATTGACAAAGATGGATCTCATCAGTAATGAGATGAAGCACATTCTAAGTGTGCAGAGTATATATTACCTTTTTGTCAAAGTTATGTGAAGTGATTGTCTATATCTCAATGCAATTATCACCTTTTAACTTGTATTGATACTTGATTTTTTTCGTTTGTGTTAGTTTTTAGTCTTAATTTAGGCGAGTGAATTCTTGGAGTCACCTAAGAAGCACAGAAAATTAACGAGGACATTCCTGTGGAAGACAAGTATATTAGACTATATCTCTTTCAGTACAGAATCAATTCAGAACATATATTATTGAATCAAGCTAGCTCTGAAAAAAGTTATATATAATTTCGAACAGTTAGGAATCCTAGTACTTGTCAATGACTGGCCGATAGAGTTATTTGCTTACATCACGTGGGCGGTTGTTGACGTCATCCCAGCATGGGCACTGTGTGGTTGGGATACAAGATGTACCATTCTTGTGGTAACCATCAACACATGTGCACCCTGAAAAATGAATGACATCCAGAAAATCAATACAATGCACATTAATATGAAAGCCTATACACACAATAGTCGCTTGAGTTTATGTATGTAGGTGTGAGTGGGCGTGTGTTGGCATGCATGTGGGTGGATGGGAGTGTGTATATGTGAGCATGCATGTATGTGGCCTCATCTGGTTGGATGTTTTTCATTGGCTGGAGTGGTAATTTATGATTCGTTTATGATAATTATGTCTTATTATAAGTCCTTGGATTGTTGACGGTTATGAAACAGCTGCTACTGTATCAGCTACTCCTAATACTACGATGTCAGAGATCAAGATAGCTGTTGTGAGGACAAGTAAGTATTTGCCATTATATCACTTCATACCATGAGTAATGAGTATGATAACCATTCATTTAGTGTTGTTAGTATACATACCAGGTGAACAATAATTTGGCTTTTCACATCCTGACTCCACAGCATACGCATGACAATATTTCTCACAGTTTGGTTCACAGTCCGACTTCTCTTCAGGATATACACAAGCTGTCAAACAAACATCATGAATATATCAGTGGCAAAAAGAGCCAGTGTGGTCATAGTGGACAAGACACTGTTGTTAAGGCACATAAGTGGCCCACCATAACTGTGTCACCCGGAGCTTTTGTTTTGGTTATATTTCTCTAGTGTGTCAGATGCAATCCTCTAGCCTATTTCATGATATATCTTCTTGCAATTTAGTCTCACTCTATCATCAAAGTTGAAAGTCAAATCAGTCATCGGGCATTTTGTGTGTTCATGTAGATTCTAAAGTGCATGATCAGCTATTTTTTATATACCCCATGATTTCTTAAACGTTTCATTGAACTGAGGGTTGTTTCTCAATATGTCAAATGTCACTCAAAACTTTATCTGAGATATACCTATGGGGGATATTATCAGCATGATTTATAATGAACAAATGTATTTTATGTAATTTGCTTTAGTTGATACACCTGTCATTTGGTCAATCCAATAATGGGACACATGATCCCGTGTGTACAACCTGGTAACCATTTACCGACAGGATGAGATACCAATTATTTCATCCTTATATTCATGTTGCAAACTGCTAATGTAGCTTCAAACCTAATTTAAAAATAAAATATTGTATTCCTAGCCCATCTTCATCAGTAGCATCCTATTCTAGATATGTTCTGACTTTTGAAGTGAATCAATATGGTCAGGTTAGCAAAATTGCAATAGCATCATCCCGTTCGCACCAAACTCCCAATTCTCTGTCAGATAATGTGTATCTTAATATCAAAAGGAGGTTTCTAATGGTCTGATTCAAATTAAATGAGAAGCTAACTGCAGCAGCAATAAGATCTCATCATCTTTCTATTTCATTGATTCCCACTTCACTAGCATGAACTGGGAATTGATGAAGTAGGCAAATGAATGAAAATTTGTGTAGTAGGGAAAGTGTTGTTCCATAACCAATTAACTCCATTCTTATTATGATCATTCAGATACTTACGTGTTGTGGTGATAGGGGATGTTGTTGAAGGTGTAGTCACCACTTGTGTCGCTATAGAACAGATAGAATGCATATATGTGAGATAACATGAAAAAAAATATGATGATTTACCTTTTTCGGTCAAATACTTTTGTGAGCCATTTATATGAAAATGTAAAGTCTGTAATGCATACTATGTGCACTGGGCAGAAAGCTACGAAGAAAATGGCTGCAGTGAAAGCTGCCATGAATTATGATTTTTTACTGTCCTATGCATCATCACTGTCTATCACTTTCAGTTCGTTCTGACAAGTGATATATTCACCAGTTAGCTGCTGATCTGATACGAATCTAACTAGCAGAATGATATTGAACTTGAGGAATAATGGTGGACTATCATGATAGATATCTACGAAAAAACATTATAATCCTACTTGTTTCGCATCCTTCCTCATCATTAGGGACGATACACTCCTGTACTCCATCACACTTCTGTGCACAAACACCCTTTGGAAGTTCACAGGGTACACATCCTTCACAAATACAATACTCTGAAAGAAACATATCAGCATGAGATGATGAAAACAAAGCTCAAATATTCAGCCTTATTACAAAATGCAGAGTTGATGATGACAACGACGGTGACGATGATGGTAATTGGGTATGTCACTAGGCATGAATAGGTAAGTTCTTGTTTGGTACAACTGAGTATGTTCCAGCTAAACAGATATATAGCATAGTCTACTTCTGAATCTGCATTTAATATACTTACCTGAAGTAGTGGTTGGGACAGATGGCGTTGTAGTTGGAGGTGCAGTTGTTGAGCAACCAGGCACGGGAATGCATTCCCAGGCACATGTCTGGTTTCCACAGGTACTGAAATAGATGATAGGTTTGTTCTGATAGAGAAATGGACATTATATTTCATACACTGCTCATCACAGTCAAATTTTACTGGGTTCGGCATAGTGATGAGCAGATCATAGGGTAATATTTGAAAATGTGAAAGATTAATAATATTCCTGACCAGAGATAACCTACAAAGTTGGCAGTTGCTTGGTAAATGTCAGGACATACTACTTCTGTTATCATCAGGATTGGTCTTATAATTTTTTTTATGCAACCCACGCATGTACATCATGCTGGGGTTGCTCGATCACATGTCCAGGTCAGGCACTGGGTGCAGCCATCTTGGATAGTGATTGATGTGTGCACCACACTCTGACCTTGGCTCCCGCAGTAAGATTAGCTGCCAGTCTCATCATAGGCTTACCCTCTGTGTGTGTGTGTGTGTGTGTGTGTGTGTGTGTGTGTGTGTGTGTGTGTGTGTCTATGTCTGTGTCTGTCTGTGTGCATGTGTGTGCTTGTGTGTG
>JAUOBU010292133.1:0-11832 GCA_032360585.1 Nereis procera | reverse complement strand
TTACACATGTGATGTCCTTTGTTGATATTGGCAGCCATATTTGATAAGATTGCTTTTACACATGTGATTTCCTTTGTTAATATCGGCAGCCATATTGGATTTCTCAACATTGGGGTATAGCCACATGTGATTCCTTTGTTCATGTTGGCAGCCATATTTGAATTTCTCAACATTGGGTATAGCCACATGTGATTTCCTCTATTCATGTTGGCAGCCATATTTGATAAAGTTGCTTTTACCCATGTGATTAGGGCAGTCTGTGTGACCAGTTAGCTCACCATACACTAAGACTCACAGTTCTGTGGTGGCCATCTTGAATCTTCCTCATTGAAATGGTTACATCAAGTGCTGTGACTAGGTAACCTTTGATGAGTATACTGGGTTGTGATTCATGTTGAAGCCCTGGAAATGATTCATTTTGGGGCCATCTAACTGATTTTTCAATGTGATGAAGTCAATTCTCAATATTTGTGTGCACTGAAGTGAGCCTTTTGTTCAGTAATGGCCATATTGAGTCTGCCTCATTGAAATGGTTATATTGAGTGCTGGGAATTGGTAACCATTGATGATTCTAATGGATTTTATTTTGTGTTGGACCCCTTGAAATAGCTCATTTTGGGGCCATTCTAGCATTTCTGAATATAGTGTCGGCTGTGCATAGTGTGAAACCCACAGATGCACATACTGTGATAAACATGGTTTTGGGTGCCGCCATTTTGTTTTGACTTTCTCTCTTGAGGCTAGTGCTGCTTGACATAGAATAGTTGGCCTCACTGGGATTAGGGTAGCAATATTCTAGTGTGTATGCTTAGGGGTTGCAACAAGGAATAGTCTTGAGTAGGGTCTCTGTATTTAAGGGGCATAGATGTGTATAGAAAGGGGCGGCCATATTGGATGAGCGCTGGGACATGTGTACCTGTTCATTGTTTTGGTGGTTGTGAGGCAGCCCTGTTGGCCAGGTGGCTCAACTGCTTGGTCAGTGGACACATGTAGCTTATGTATCCAGGTTCATTCTCAGTTGCACAGTGTCCTGTAGTGAACTTTTAACGCTGACCTGTCCTCTCTCAGTGCCTGTGCCCATGTGACAACTTGGTTGGCTGAGTGGCTCATCAGTGAGAAGGCCAGAAGTGTTAATTGTTCAACCACCCCAAGTTTCATTACATCTCTCCTCTTGGACATAACATATGCCCCCTAAAAAACGCGGTCGAGGCCGAGGCTTCCCAAATACTGACTTTATAGCTGGCCGGCGTCGGGTGAGTAAGTCTTCTCCTAAACTGTTGGCAAAAAGGAAGCAACCCACAGGACCCATTACCAGGTGTAGGTCTCTGAGCTGGTTGCCTTCTGCATCCCCTTCTCCACCCTCCTCAGAATCCCCCCAGAGCAGCTCTCCGTCACGGTCATTAAGTACAAGTCGCTCATACAGTATGGCTGGTGACGATGATAAGGACCAGGCCAAGCAGGTCACATCAGCTGGAGGGCTGAACCAACTGGTGCTGCTCCAGTCAGTGGGCCTTGGGGCTCCCCAGCCATTTCATGGAGCTCAGCAAGATGTTGAGAAGTGGGTGGCTGATTTTGAGACCTGGGATACCCTGTGCTCACCTACTGAGCTGGTAAAACGCAAAGCATTTGGCTCACTGATGCGGGAAGAGGCTGAGGCATGGTTGATGTATGCTGACCCCGATGGTGACAAGAAAACAAAAGACCTGCTCATGGCCATGACGACCCGATTTGCCAGGTCAAAACGGGATAGGATCATCTGGGAGCAGGCTGTAGGGCAGCTCCTTCAGCAGCCTGGGGAATCTCTGCGCCAATTTGCCCTACGTGTGCTGGCCTCCACCAGGGGGAAAGATATTCCCGCTGACCAACAAGCCCGTGCTGTGGTAGGAGGAGCACATGAGCAGTTCCGTTATGACCTGCTGAATATGGCCCCCACTAATTTAAATCAGATCTTAGCATCCTCACTGGCGGACCGGGTTGCTCCGATGGGTATGAGGCCAGGCCCAGTGCAGGGAGTGGACCTTCTGGCACAGTTGAGGGACACATTGGGCACAATGGTTTGTAAGCCCACATCCTCTGATGCAGCAGTAGCTGCTGTAGCTCCCCGAACTCATCCAGTGACCTGGTCGATCAGGTGCGGCTTGCAGTGAAAGAGGCAACCTCCCAACCATCTCCACAACCAGAGTGGTTAACAGAGATTGTTGAAGCAATCAGGTCCCGGCCAGCAGTAGCACAGGGTCAGGATTCTAGGTCAGACTCTGTGCTGGCTGCAAATACTGCTGCAAATGCTCAGGCGTCTCCGCAACAAACAGTCTCCGGATATGGGGGGAGCATGGCAGAGGTTTGCACAGCCATGTACAACCTGGGGCTGAAAGCAGCACAGCCACAGACATCACAACAGGGCCGCTCCAGGTCCCCGGGTCCTGGCCACAATAGGTACCGGTCTAGTTCACCAGGACCGAAGGGCCAGGGTCAGGGTCAGGACAGAAATGTCCAGTTCAGGGAGAATAAGTGTGCTGGCTGTGGACGACATGGGCACCAACGAGAAGAATGTCCTGCATGGGGTGAAACATGTGACTACTGCCAGGGTCTCAATCACTTTGCCCGTGTCTGTCACCAGAAGCGCAAGCAGCGCCAAGAGGACAGAAGGGCTGGCCACAATACTGCCAGGGTCTCAGGACCGAGGACCAACAGAGAGCAGACCCCATCCTGGGCCCAAACAGGGTCTCAACCACCAGCATGGTGGAGCCAACCTCCGCCATGGATGAGTCAGCAGCAAAGTGGCCAGTCTGGTCAGTGGGGTTCCCAGCCAAATGGGTCTCAGTACTTTGGATCCACAGACCGAAATCAGGGCCATTTTTGACAAGATAGAGGGGCATGGAGGGACCCAACAAACCCATTCCCCTCATTCAGGTCTCAGGGACCATCTTTCACTGGGTCCTATAGTGTACCTTCTCCATCAAATTGGTGACCCTTGTCCAACACCAGGTATCCAGTGCACAGTCATCAGTCTCCAGATCACCACTTGTCATACAGGTCAGAATGGCAGCCCAGTCATCCTGCTGGTATGCCACCAATGCAGCACATTCGACCAGTGACCCACCCCTCAATACAGCAGCCACCTGGTACTTCCACAGACCCTGAACAGAAATACCTGATCACTGCACTAGAGGGCGCTAATCCAGATCGCCATACCATTTTGGCTCCATTGGGGTCTGCCAAAACTCTGGTATCCCATACAAATGTGAAGGACCATCATGAACCAGCATCCTCAGCTGCCTCTGAAGCCCATAATCCAGGGGCCACCGTGCAGATTTCGGTGGCGGATGCACAATGTTTTGAAAACCAGTTAGAGGTGAGAGTAGGGAATTTGCGGACCAAAGCTTTGGTGGACTCGGGGGCAACTATATCATGCATGTCAGAATCCTTATTTGAACGTCTGCCCAGGCACATCTTCAAGCTAGTTCCATCTCAGGTTGGAAGGGTCATTGGAGTTGGTGGAGAGCAACATAATGTGGACCAGGCTGTGCTAGTTACCATACATATTGGTGCACTGAGCATTATGCAAAGGTTTGTTGTTCTCCGTGGCTACCACCCACTGATACTTGGGATGGACTTCCTCACAGCAAACAAAGCCAGTATCAACTTTGAAACTGGGTCCTTTTTGATAAAGGGGCAGGCTTTCACCTTGAAACCACCAACACGTCGTGCCACTCTTGTCCGAGCAGCAGAGGCAGTTACAGTCCAACCAGGGAATTTTCTGTATATTCGTGGCAGACTTTGTCGGCCAGCCAGAGACTCTCTGTTAGAAATTTCCCCAGTAGGCTCACTCTCTGTTATGAAGCCTGGTCTTCTCTTCACCGAGGGTATCATGCACTCTGATGACCGGCGTCATGTTATGTGTCGCCTGGTGAACACATCTGACATGGATATCTCAATTGGCCGGAACACCAACCTGGCTCTGGCTCGCCAACTTCCACTGTGTCATGTGACCAGTGTCAGTGATGAGAGGCCATCAAATATGCCTGAATCTTTTGATGTATATGATGATGAACTACCCCCCATGGAACCAGATGAGGGAGGCCTGAAGTTTGACTTGACGGGTTCAACTCTGTCAGATTCAGAGAAGCTGGAGTTCAACCAGTTCTTGGAGAAAAACAGCTCCATTTTTGCTACGAGTCTACAGGAGTTGAGTGGTACCCATCTAACCACACATACTATCAAAACTGAAGAGGTTAGACCTGTCAAATTACAATTTTACCGGGCATCACCAAGGATCAGGGCTGAGATAGACAAGCAGATTAGTGAACTGTTGGCACATGGACTCATTGAGCCCTCTACATCAGCTTGGCAGTCTCCTGTTGTCATGGTGAAGAAGAGCAATGGCACATTCCGATTTGCCATAGATTACCGCCGCTTGAATGATGTGACAGTCCGGATGAATTATCCATGTCCGAGGGCCGAAGTTGTGTGGGACCGTATTGGTGAGACAAAAGCAAAGATTTTCTCGGTGCTGGACTTGCACTCTGGTTTCTGGCAGATCCCACTAGACCAGGAAACAAAGCATAAGGCTGCTTTTGTGTGCCAATCAGGACAGTACACATGGAACTGTCTGCCGTTTGGATTATGCAATTCACCAGCAGCATTCCAGTCAACAATGCACAAGGCTTTGAGAGACATTCTTTTTGACTTTGTGATTGTATATGTTGATGATATCATCATCATGAGTGAGACAGTAGAGCAACATATGAAGCATCTAAAGATGGTGTTTGACAGGTTGCAGAGGGCAAACTTGAAGCTGAAACCATCAAAGTGTCACTTTGCAGCAAGGAAAGTGAAGTACCTTGGTCACATCTTGACACCGGAGGGAGTCATGCCCAATCCAGAGAAAGTAGCAGTCATTGAGTCATGGCCAGTTCCTCATGATCAGAAGCAGCTCCGTAAATTCTTGGGCCTCTGTAATTACTACAGAAGGTTTGTACATGGATATGGTCATCTGGTGAAGCCTTTGTACCGCCTCCTCATGAAAGATGTACCATGGGAGTGGACAGAGGAGTTACAGAAGCTGTTTGAACAACTCCGGCAAAATCTCACCAAGGAACCCATACTCCACTATCCGAACATGGACCTGCCTTTCATTCTCACCACTGATGCATCTAACCATGCCATCGGTTATGTTTTAAGTCAGATACAGGAGCCCCATGGGGAGGTGCCAATAGCTTATGGGGGCCGTGGGCTGAAACCAGCAGAGTGTCGATATCATACGACTGAAAAAGAAATGCTTGCGATAGTGGATGGTATAAAAACCTATCGACCTTATCTGATGGATAACCACTTCACAGTCTACACAGACCATAAACCCCTAACCAGCTGGCAGTCCATGACATCTGAAACGGGAAGACTTGGCCGCTGGGGTGTCTACCTGGCAGAGTATGATTTTGAAGTCCTGTATAAGCCTGGCACAAAGAACCAGAATGCTGATGCTCTGTCCAGACGGGAGTATCCCCCAGTTGGCGAGGATGTTGACACAGAGTATGACATTCCGACACCCCAGGATGTGGTTATGTCAGCCCATCACCAGGACTGTGAGGCATCCACAAGCTCAAGTAATGAGGGTGGAGATCACGGATCACAGAGGCTCAGTGCAGACCCTCAAAACCATGTCATAACCCCAGTGGATGACCTGCCACCTGTTGATCTGGCAGAGGCTCAGCGAACCTGCTCACAGATTGGCCCCCTATATCAGTATGTCAGAGATGGAAACCTACCTGAAGACCGAATAGATGCTCGAAAGGTAGCAGCTGAAGCTCCTAACTTTGGCATTGATGATGATATTCTGTATCACATTTTCCAACAGAGACGCCGCAACAAAGCTCGTGATCCATATGTCATCCACCAGGCAGTGGTTCCAATCTCCCTTCGAGCAAAAGTCTTGTATGAGTATCATGATTCACTGATGGGAGGTGGACATGCAGGGTTTGAGAGAACATATGATGCTATCAGGATGAAGTACTTTTGGCCAAAAATGTACTCAGAAATTGCTGAATACACAAAGGGCTGCCCACAGTGTGCTCAGTCCAAACGTCGATCTACAAGGCATCGGCCGCCACTGACACCCTTACCAGTAGTGGGGCTTTTTGAAAGGTGGCATATTGACTACTTAGGGCCACTTAAGAAGTCAGCTGGAGGGCATAAGTACATCCTCTTGATGGTGGACAGCTTTTCTCGCTGGCCAATTGCCATCCCGATGCACACTGATGACGCCCCAGCAGTTGCCAAAGCTGTGTATGAGCATCTTTTCTCAGTCTTTGGGGCACCCAACTCACTTGTGAGTGACCGGGGTCAGCAGTTCCTATCCAAGTTGGTCACTGCTCTCTGTGATCTCTTTGCAGTGAAGCGGGTACGTACGTCTGCTTATCATCCACAGACAAACTCTGTATGTGAGAGAATGAACTCAACACTTTTGGCTGCCTTGAGAACATATGTGGATGACACACAACTGAACTGGCCAGATTGCCTTCCAGGTTTCCTCATGGCTTTCCGCAAGACACCAGCTGCCAGGTCAAGTGGATTCTCTCCATTCTACCTGCTCTTCAAACAGGAGATGAGAACCCCTCTGGATACGGTCATGGTGCCCGCTCAAAAGCTGCCAGCTCATGCACGTAAACCTTTCCAGGAGATCCTGGACCAGATGGATGTCACCAATCGCATCGCCAAAGAACTTATCCAAGCAAATAAGGACAAAGCCAAGGAACAATATGACAAGAACAACAAGACTGAATCGCCAACCTTTCGTATTTTGGACAAGGTTTGGCTATTCACACCACGGACCCCTCAAGGGCTCTCCCCTAAGATCCATCGTCAGAAAAAAGGTCCTTATTATATAGCTGACAAAGGGCCAAACTACACATATTATCTGCGTGAGTGTGGCACACATATCCCTATGAAGGCGGCTGTGAATGCCTCACGTCTGGAGGAATATGTTGATCCTGAAACAAGACCTTACCAGCAACCTGCTGCAGAGGTGCATGATGCACTACCAGATGTTGCAGAAGGAGGATCTGATCTGATATCTCAGGAGTCAGAGACTCTAGCCCCTGATCTTTTGTCACAGGATGAGCCGCCAGTTGAGCAAACAGATTCTGCAGGTCAGGAAGTAGACCTAATAAGTGATGGGGAACTACCAGTGCTAGAAGAGCAGACACCAGCAGAAGAGGTGGAGACACCAGTCTCACCAAGGCCTGTGGCACCCAAAAAGGTTATAGAGGTTCTGTGTCAAAAGAGACACAAGGGCCAGCGTTGTTATCGGGTGAAACTGCAAGATCAGAAAGCCAGGGAATGGTGGTATGGAGAGCAAATTCCCGAGAGGCTCTTAGAGCAGTTTCATGCCCGAAAGACCCAGTCAGGTAGGGCTAGGAAACGTGGGGCAGGCCACAAGCAGTCCTTGTCACCCGTCACGATTGCATCCTTGTTCGGAGAAGTTGACTAGTCCATTCTGATGGATAGTCAGGGTGGACGGTAGTTATTAGTTCTTAGATTATACACTGCCATTCGTTTTGTTGCGGCTGGCAGTGTTCATATTGTATTTTGTATGTTTCTTCTTGTTAGACCTGTCCTCATCTGCAGAGAAACCTTTTCTTTTCTCAGTTTGGAGTTAGAAGTTGATCCAGGCGGCCGACTGGTCACACTTCAACCTCCTTCATTATGCAGAAATCAGTGACGGTCTCATATTTCCCATCTGCAGTCTTTGCCTGTTCCTGATTGAGGGTCTTGAGGTTGTCATATGTTTCAGGGTGGTCAGTTTTGGTGATGCTTCTTCTTGGGTAGCTCCCTTTTAGGCCGTTTTCTGGGCTTCACTTTGGTCAGTCCCTCTGGTAGCTTCTCTGTCATCCTCATGCCCCTCAACTGTGATAACAGCATGAAATATGCGATGGCTATGTTGGTCTCCCAGGCCTTGGTATTTCAAGTCATGGAGGATGCCTTCACAGAAATTAATCATCACACTTGTGTAGATGGTGGTTGTCAGTAATGCTGATGACCTACTTGTCATGTTTCATTTGTCTATTTTTTTTTTGTCATGGGGGCCTGCATAGGTCACACATACACTAATACATGGGCTAGTGGCAGGCTTGGTCAAAGGAGAACAGGGTTAAGCTCAAGTAATGAAATGTGCATTTCAAGAGTTCATTCAAAATTGCTGGAAATTGGGGGTGTGATGGTTTGGAGGTGGTAAGCCGACTCAAGGATATCAGTCTATTAACCATAAGTAAAATTAAGAATGTACCGATATCCTTGCAGAGGGTGAAGGGCTACATACCTTTCTCTAAACAAGTTGACTGTATAATGGAATGTTCTGATTTCTGTCTTCAGATGTGAGCTGCAACTGGTGAAGCCACCCAAGATGTATTTATGGGTAATTTGGTGCACAATTTGTCTCCAGACATGTTGCACATATCTAAGCTTCAACCTGGAAATTTGGGTTGGTTACAAAATATGGGTGGTATCACCCGGCCTATGACTGAAAATTTGGTTGATAGTCTCATCTGATCCGGGTCAAAATTTGCATACAGCTCATCTCAGCTCTTGGTGATATTATACAGTCATCTTGGTGTCCATTTCTCCATATCCCATCTTCCACTTCCTCCTTCTCCCCACCATTTAAGAGGCTGGCAGGTTGATCATTCAGACTCCATAGTAGTTAGTGAATCCACCTGGGGAGTCCAATATTTTTCACATCATTTTGAACTTTATCATGGGTAAATGTCAAAATTTAAATTCAACTTTTGGAACCTTGTCAGGACTATAATGGTCATCGAAATTAAATCCCTGTTTGCCTCAGCCCCTGCCCCTAAGAGGAATGTTTCTGGAGTCATGGTCAAGATCACACACTTGTATCCTTTGTGCTCTTGCCAATGGGGTTGCGTGCTAGGACCACAGCAGTTTTCATTTCTTTAATGGGATTCCCTGAAAATTCAAGCAAATTTGCTGTGGTCTTTAGCATACATAGCCGACACATGCAATCTATGTGGAGCATATTGTAAGGTCATCTCATTTCTCTACAATCTTTAATTCATCTGGATTGTACAGGCAACATCTCAGGTTTGTCATGGGCTGTCATCGATGTCCATGACAAGGCTGCTATGATGTGCCTTAACAGATCTAGGGTTTATGAAGATTTCTCATGTGATCAAATGTTCAGTATTTGGAAGCCTGAGACATAATGGATAATTGTTAGATGAAGGCCAGCATGGTCTTAGTCTTGATATTTTGGACTATCACTCGTTTATCTCAGGCATGACACACATGGAAGAAGTACCTCACCTTTCAAGAGTTTGTCAGGCTTTGGTTTCTCTGAGCCAAGATTTATCTATCACATAGTAGATGCATCCATTTTATGGATACATTTTCTTTTCTTGCAATGAGGAATATCATATATCTTACATGGGTGTCTGGAATTGACCAGACTAGTTAAATAGTCACACATATATATATAAGTCTATGGCATGGAATTCAAGTAGCCAAAAATACTTGAATATCAGCTGAAGTATAGAAGGTGTTATCACAGTGACTTTGTAGTTGTACAGATTTTAGCATTAATTGATGGTGTATTAGAATGTGTGTCATATTCTTGTTTATTATGGTATCATACACTCGCTCCTCTGATAGCTAGGAGTGTCATGATACCAGTGTGGATTGACACACTCTCTCCTTTGAAGCTAGGAGTGCTATACCACACTTTGTTTGGCTACTTATTGGTGTATCGTATGTTTTATCTGCTAGGTGCATAAGCTTGACTGATTTTGTTTCTTTTATTTTTTCATTTGTATATGGACTGGTGTGATGCATCTGCGGACACGGGTGGGGCTCAGCGTCCGCCTCTCCACAAACCAGCAACTGCATATAATAGGCATATAGATTGGGGAACTACTTCTTTGATGGTGGGCAGTCGGGCTACTGGTGGTCTACACACTAAGCAGCATTGAATCTACATCTACGTCATGACTTCATGCCATTATCCCAGTGGATCTAGGCCTAAACTCTGACTGGCCTCTGGAAATGTGAAGCTGCAGACCAGGGCAGACTCGCGATGCTTTGATGAGGACCTGCGACCTCGGGGTCTCACTGTGTCACCACACGAACAATGAATTCACGATGCCTGTTAGCTGCCTTGGTCTACAATTGCACGAGTATGCCTCATCACAGATATTGTAGCCGCCATATGCCATGATCGAGAGTAGCCATTATTCAACATCGTGTCACTCCAGACCCTTGTCAGCGGCGCCAGTCACAGGTCACCCGGGAACCTGCCAGTGACCTTACAAGTTCATACCAAGTGTACATACTGCCGGGTGTCCAGGGCCCGGAGCGATTTCCCCATGAACATTGCTAGTTGCCTATGCATATGCTGGACAGTGCCGAATATCATGCTGGTTATTGTGAGAGGTTCGGATATCTGGACGTGCCTATCATCCCGTGTTCGTGGTTATTCTACATGGTCCTATTTCAAGACAATTTTTTTTTCCCTCGGAATATTCATACATGTCATTCCTTTCTTTGAACTCAGTCTTATTCCTGTAATTGCATTCTGCATGCTTTTCTCCTTCAGCTGCTCTCTTGGCCAACCAGGAATGGTTTTCAGAATGGAGACCATTCTTGCTTGGACAAGGCAGGTATTGTTGTCGGGGAAAATCAGGCATTTTTGGATATCCAGGAGGGAGAGGGTGCATCTAGCTGACTCCAATCATACCCTTCACCCCCAACTCAGGGTTGAGCAGCAGAAGCCTGCATCCCCCTCTCCTCCCTGCCACGCCTGGGTGGCTACCACTGCATTGAGCTGAGGAGGCAGCTCAGCAGCCATCTTGCTCATCTCTTTCTTCTGGACCACCATTGAGTAAGGTTGTATCCCTGTACCACTCCTCCAAAATTCTAAATTCACCCCCTTTATTTTAGGCCCTTTGGATTTATTCTGAGTTGAACTCAAGTCTATTAAGTGTGGGCACCCTGTGCAAGTTTCATTACTGTATAATTGTAATAATATGTATCTGTAAAACTTGACTTATATAAAGGATTAACAAGCTAATCTCTCAATTCCTTTGTTCTCCAAGCTCTACCATTTGGCTAATACACATACATCTGCACACATTGGGGACAACACATACACAACACATCCCCACTTAGAAACACCTGCAGAACCCCCCTTACAGTGGTGAAGAATCCTTGTTTCGTATCTCAGTACCTCTCATTTATTTTGGTTTTGTTGGACATTTTCATGACATTTGTTGCATGTTGGGAGGTGAGCTTTGCTCACTGCTAATGGAGGTGACCATGCCTCACCACATCCAGTGATAGCCACTCACTGAAGTTGGAACCCACTTTATTATGTGTGGTTCTGCCATTTGCACACTGGATTAACATTCATGGATATGTTCACATTGGAAAAGGTAAGGTTATCTCGCGGTTTCTCTCTTATGTTGTTGATTTGTGTGACCACCATTTTGCTAGTTGACCAGTAAATATTCCCTTGCTATGAGCTGAGGAAGCCATTTAAATCTGGCCAGAGACTATTTTCTTTGTTCTACTGGCCCCCATATTGAATTTTCAAATGGGTGAGATCTAGCCACATGTGATTTCCTTTGTTTATATCGGCAGCCATATTGGATTTCTCAACATTGGGGTATAACCACATGTGATTTCCTTTGTTCATGTTGGCAGCCATATTTGATAAGGTTGCTTTTACACATGTGATTTCCTTTGTTGATATTGGCAGCCATATTTGATAAAGTCGCTTTTACCCATGTGATTAGGGCGGTCTGTGTGACCAGTTAGCTCACCACA
>JAUOBU010291022.1:0-11834 GCA_032360585.1 Nereis procera | reverse complement strand
AACCCCTGGATCACAAGTAGTACAGTCTCCAGCTCCAGGGAGTTTATTGAGTGGCCCATATAGGTAGAAGGCCATGCTCTGGATAGTTGGCTCCCCATCCATGTAAAGAGGCATCTGTCATCAGTGTGACAGTTGGCTCTGGTGGTCTGAAAGGCACTCCCTGAAAGGTGTTTTTTCTTGAGAGCCACCACTGAAGGTCCTGGAGAACAACTTCATCTAGGACTACTCGTTGTTCGAGATCTTCGCAATTCGGATGCCATCGGCCCAACAGACAGAACAGAAGGGGCCTTGTGTGCAACCTGCTCAAAAGAGTGAGGTCTGATAGACTGACCATATGGCCCAAGCACCAAAGGAGGCGCGAGCAGGTTATCTGGGCCTTCTGTTGAACAAACTGACACACCCCTCTAATCTCTCGACTTGCCTGAGGAATGGACCGACCCGGGAGGACTCTGGGTCAAAGTCCATGCCCAGGTAAGTGAACTGGCGACTGGGAGTCAAGTCTGACTTCTCCAGGTTCACTATCCAACCCAGGTAGTCTGCGAGACTGAGGATGTATGTCAGGTGTTGCCTGAGGATGACTGGGTCTTGATGGCGGATTAGCTAGTCATCGAAGTAATGGTGGAAGATCCTTTGTGCTGAACATAGGCCAAAAGGCAGAGCCTTGAACTGGTAGGCCTCTGTTCCTGAGAATGCATACCCCAGGTAGTGTCTGAACTCCGGATGGATTGGGACATGGAAATAAGCATCCTTTAGTCTATAGACACAGTCCAGTCCCCTGAGGTGTTGGCCTTGACGATGGATCTCAAAGTCTCCTTCTTGAATCTCTGATTGTACATGAGAAGATTTAGAGATTTGAGATTGATCACGGGACAGAATCCCCCTGAGAGCTTCACCACAAGGAAGAAGTTACAATAGAAACCTGGTCCTTGGGTCACGGGCTCTATTGCATCCTTGTCTAGCATAGCTTTGATCTCTTTGAGCAGTCCCTCCCTCTTCAGATTGCCCTCCTTCGGTAGTCTGAAGGGCAAGAAGATTGGGGAGAGTGGGGGCTGCTCTCTGAAACTCAAGGAGATTCCTTCTCTGATGATGGAGAGAATGAACCTATTTTGGGTTATTTCCTCCCACTGGGGAAAGGCCAGCAGTCTCACCCCAACTAATGGTAGGGGGCAGCGCGGACACCTAGGGCTGATAGTCTTGCTTAGGACCTTTCTTCTTGCTCCTGTTCGATTTGTTTGCCTGAGGGGCAGAAGGGGGTCCCACAATGGGAATAGGGGCTAAGGAGTCAACATTAAGGGTTTGTCCCCTGCCTCTACCTTTACTGCCCGACTGTCCCCGACCTCTGGACCTGGGCTTTTTGTCTTTCTGGGTCTGAGTCTGAAGTGCAGCTCTACGAGCCCTCTTTGCAGAAGGGGGCTTAGAGGAGCCAAATCCCCACGAAGCTCACGTTGCCTTTTAGCCTGTTCAAGGGCCTGGACAGATGCCTAGTCCAGCTTGCCCCTGAACATCTCCTTGTTCCCTAGAGGGGGTGCTCGGAGTTGGGCTTTAGTTTCGCTGTCGAAGAGCAGTCTCTTAAGGGCAGAAGCATGCCTTGCCAGCTCAAAATAGCCCACAACTTTTTGGGCAATGGAGGAGGCATGTTCTATGGCTTGTAAGCCCACCTTTATGGCCTCCTTTGCCTTTGCCTTTAGGGTCTGATCCTCTGACTCCTACTCCGAGACAGACAGTCCTGCAGCTAGGGCATAGTCCACATAGGACAGGACTGAAAGCTGCTCCCGGAGCATGCTCTCCTCAGGTGAGGCCTTGAAGGAGCTAAGAGGAGTCTGTGTGTAGAGGGCCAGATCCCTATCCAGCTAAGGAGGGCTTATAAGGTACCCCTGAGGCTGACCCTTCGAGGTTCTAACCTTGTATCTATGGGGGTACAGCCATAAATCGAGGGAGCAGAAGATCTGAAGGAATGTTCTTAATCTCCCTTCACAATTCTGGGAAGAGACAACTCCGAGAGTGGTTGCTCCAGGGAGTATGCTCTGTGTGGCAACTCATTCCCTTGAATAAACCTATTCAGATGGTCTTGAACTCCTCTCAGGAGGGGAGAAAGAAGGAGCGCTGATTCCCAGAGGTATCCAACCTGATTAGCCCTACACTCCTGATCAAAGGAAGCATTCAAGGACACGAGGGCTTGTCCCTGAGAGGTGAAAGGTCAGGGTCAGATTGAGGAACATACTCAGGAAGTATGTCCCCCACAAATCTCCTCATCTCCTTCATGCGGCGCTTAGAAGAAGCCTTCTCCTCTTCCTCACCCCCGAGTTCTCCTCTTGCTCACTTGCCTGAGAGGCATCAGTCACTGACTTGACCCTGTCTTTGAGGTCTGCCAGCTCTGCTCTAAGATAGGCAATCAGAGCCCTGAATTTGCACATCGGGCTCCTGAGACATAGAGGGACCCATGACTGCCTGATCTCCAACATGCCTAGCCATAGAGCAAGCTTGTCCTACCTTAGGTAAAGGCCTCTGGAGCTTAGGAGGAGATGGAGTGTATCATGCTCCAGAGAGCCGAATACTTCGGTGGGGAGAGATTCTACTACTCTCGATCTCCACAAATCCCTGTCTGAGCTGGTACATGTTACGTTAAAGGCTGGCCTGCCAATAGGATTGGGTCTCTTGTAAGGGCATGCAACCTTGCTCCTGGGGGGCAATGAACTTCTAAGGGGTCTCCTGACTGAATCGGTGATGGAGCTCCCTGAGGAGCTGACTAAATCTCTGTCGTTTTAGCCTAGCCCTGGTTGATATCTTGAACCACTGGTAAACAGTGAGGTCTCACGGTACCTAGATGGAAGCCTCAGGGACTCAACATGACCATGCTTACTAGTACCAGTATTGCCCGAGAAAACTGAGCTGATAGTTTCAACAACTCCCTGAGGAGAAACTTCAGAAACCCCTGGATCTTTGGAGCTCGTTTAGTTCTGGGCCCATAACAAATTAACTATGGGAGCCCAGACACTTAGGGTGCTTCGGGCATTTTTGGCTCCGGGCAGCCTGCTCCAGGCACCCGGCAAGGTGCTTCGGGCATCCTGGGCTTCAGACAGGTTGCTCTGGGCACTCCGGGCACCGGCAGATTGCTCCGGGATTCTGGGCTCCGGGCAGCATGCTCCAGGCAGACATGTCTCCAGGCAGCATGCTCTGGGTGTTTCGGGCGCGTGAGGAGCTCCGGGCGCTGAGCAGGAAGCTCCGGGCGCTTCGGGCACCGGGCAGTACCCTCAGGGCGTTTCAGGTGCCAGGCAAGATGCTCCCAGCACTCTGGATGCCAGGCAGGAGGCTCAGATTGATCCAGGCAAAGAGAAGGAGATTCCAAATGCTCCCTGGTCCGGGCAGAATGCTCCAGGCAAGGGGCAGAGGAACTCCTACTCCTTTCAGGCACCTCAGTGGGGGCTTTAGAAGCCAGGGGCCTAGAAGGTGCAGCAGAGGTCTTAACTTGCTGGGCAGAGGGATCCTGAGGGAGTTACACTCTTCCCCTGCTCCTTCGGAGAGGCAGGTACTGTTCCTCTAGCCTTCTTCCCAAATGAGGGCCTGAATGAAGGGCCAGACTCTCATACTAGTGACAGATCTGGCCCTCCAATCTTTCCTAATCACAACCGAGCAGTCCTCTAATGTCCGACATCCCACTGGTGCAGAGAAGGATGACATGATACCAGAGGACGATTTAAATCTCTTTGGAACTCCATGAGGGAGGCTAACTGAATTATCCCTGAGGGGGAAAAAGAGCCTCTCAGAGAGCTGCTATGATTAGAAGTGGCATAAGGCCTAGATTTGTGTTTTCTTCTGGATAGAAATCTTGCCCATTCATGATCGGTTCAGGAAGAACAAATTTTGCAGAAGACCCCAGGGCAATCAACTTCAGGGGCTCTACACGAACGACAAGCTGAGCACTGAGGGTGAAAGTGCCCACAGCCAGGAGCATGAATGCTCATAATGATGGAGAAAAATTACTGATCAAATTATCTACAGGCGCACCATGGGAGTGCTTCAAGACCAGACCACTTGGAAACTGACAGGAACAGGAAATTAAGCTCCACTAGGCACTCGTTGATCAAGATAACAGGCACTTCTAGCTAGACATATACATATCAAATAAACTCTGTACGATATGAAAATCACAGGTTAAAGCCTCAAGGACCAACCACTGGTACCATTTACCTCAGGGAGTGTGTCTTCATAAAGCACAAAACCCTGAGGTAATGGGTCCCCAGAGGTGATTCCCAGGGATGGGGAGAGCCACCCCACTCCATGGAAGGAGTGCAAGCTCCTGTGCAAATGCTACCTAGATGACCTCAGTGACACTCTAATATGAATATAACTGAGAGAGCTGGGGCATTTCTCAACATGCCATGACCAAGAGAAGTTGAAAAATATGAGGAGTTACTCATGTGGTGGTGCTACATCGCCACTACAACCGTAACACTAGATGACAGGGAGTCAGACGACTGAGGGCACTCCCTGGTGTGAAGAATTTTCACCAGGAGTTGTTGTGAAGTTCAAATGGAGGCGGTTACCGCCTGGGGATGCATAATTTGAAGAAGAGATGGTACAGTATCTGATCATTGGGTGTTCTCCTGCATCAAACTATGCAAACACCGAAAGTATATTCACATATGTACATCCATACAATCAGCAGTCATGAATCGCATTGATGCTGCTTACTCTCTATACAATCTGAGAAGCTTTCAGCATCTGTCTTCCCTGGCATTCATATTCATCATCATGACCGATAGAAGACCATTGACAGCAATGGTTCACATGATGCGATTGTCTTATGAAATCACTTGATTCAGGTTAAACACAGCAATCTCACAATGAATTCAGGAGCCTTCATTGAAACTTGCCAACGGGCATGTTACGTTGGCTTAATGCAACTAGGAGAAATATTCCAACGAGGTAATAGTTACGTGAGTTATGAAACGAGTAGCTATCCTCGAATATTCTTCATTTTTCAGTTGAACTCCTCATTGATTATATGACATAATTTATGATAAAATATATGATGATTATCTATTCCCCATCACACGTGATATCAGATTATGTGAAGTATCATTGGTGTAAACAATACTTATATTTTTGGCTGAATTGAGGATACATCCTTGTCAAATAAAAATGTGCTGAACAACAAGCCTACTAAGGATCTGTTGTGTCAACCATATGTACTGTAAGTTTTCACGCATCTGCCTATTTGGCATATACATGGGAATATGCAATGAAAAACGAAGGATATAGAAGTTAAAATTCCATCATAAGTATGTGAGAGAGAATGCATATGCAATCACACTTCAAGGACTTCTTTGTACTCAGGTGCATGGTACTCGAAGAAAGATATGATATCTCTTCACCAACATCGGTCCCTATTCACACAGAGAAATCACAATACTTATTAAATGCATCTTTCAAAATAGCCCACAACAAAATAGGTGAGATCATATGTGAAAATGGCAGGAATTGGACAGAATTGTTCGAAACAGTATCCATGTATTTTCGAGTCATCCAGGCCAGATTATGAGCACACCAAATTCGATCTTTAGTCTCTGCCAACATCCTGACATCGTGCCACACATTCACTATCTCAAGGCTGAAAGCAAGAGAGTACTAAATGTTCTAACCCTTTTACGACTATACCTCCCAAATCACTTTTGGGTATTGTGTTTTCCGAGATTAATTGAAAGGCTTCTAACGGTCCGATGTGACTGAAACGGAAATCAAAGAGGAGTAGGGAATATGATTTGGTCATGCAACCAATTCATCAAGATACAGCTCACTACCGTAAGCCGTCATTTGATCAAATAGCCATATGGATGGAAACTGATAGAGTGGTGAAAGGGTTGAAATTTGTTATTTGGATCTGGGGTGTTTGTTGATCTCTATTGGTCTCTCATAACGTACGAGCCGGGATAAGGTTCACCAGTGTGTGACTCTAACGTCGATCAGAGCTGAAATCGCGTGACATATTCAAGTTCAGGTACTCAGCTTCGTCCAAGGGCATAGTCTTCATATACACAAAGTATTCAAATCTAGACCGAGAAACCACACGGTCCGTACATATATACCCCATCCTAGGAGGGAGAATTTCATCATTTTCATTAACTAGTTGTAACCCGACAAGCACAGAAGAGGAGGAAGATAGAGAACATCTCACTCACATGGGCCATAAGAAAAAGAGAGTCATGAAAAGGAATCGGCATGAAACATTCAGACTCTGCTGGATTGCCAATTACATTGCTATCCTTTATATTGCGGCTATGTTAAAAATGGAGCCAATCTATCCATTTCTCTATTTTATTCATGCCCCTCTTTCTATCAGTTCCCTCCCCTTTCTCTTCTGTCCTCTCCTGAATACTTCGTTCCTTGCACTCTTGCTCTTTTCTCTCCTCTATGCTTCCAAATCCCTTCTATTTATCCTCGCATCCATACCACCTGGCCCTATCTCCACCCCTCTAGCTCTTCTCTGTTTTTCTCTTATCCCCCAACCCTATCTATCTCTCTCCTCCTCTCTCTCTCCCTCTCTCTCTTTCTCTCTCTCTAGCTATCTCTCTCTCATCAAAGGTATGCTGTGAACAATGAATGCATGTCAGATTTGTCAAAATCAATCCAAGGACAGTTCCTAATGATGGACCAAATATCCTCATTAAACCAACGGTGGGGACAGAATTCTTTTTTTTTCAATTCTCCATAGATAAAATAGATATTGCAAGATGAGTCACAAGTCCAACATAACTAACCCGAGCGAGATTTGAGGAACCTTGGACAAAATTAATCTGAGTATTCACCACTCGATCATCTGGAGAAGACTACGAAGTAGGAATCCAGAATTTTCTCTCAGGGCATCGTTTAGGGAATTACTGGTTCATCTGTAGCACTACTGATTTCTCTGACAAATTGATCAGGATCCTTGTTTGAAACATGTCAACATTGACATGAATCGAAGATCACACCACGCCACATCTATGACCAAAGATCTCAGTTCATGACTAGTTTATTGCAGTCATATCGTGTCTATAGTCATTACTTACCATCACATTCTAGCAACACTTCAAAAACGACCCCATTGACAAACAATTTAAAACAATGCTTCACAGAGAGGTTACCTGTTATCACACGACAGACACACCAAGTAACAAAGATTAAATAAGGCCTACGACCCAACCTTTGGCTAGGTCACACCAATCTATATGTATTCATGTCTGTCTTACAGAACAATCGCAATGCTTGTATCAAAATACCATATTTAAAAGAAACTAATGGTGACTTGATTGCTCAGGTTTTGTTCTTCATATGATATCCTGTTAAAGTATGTATATTTGAAAAAAAACAATTACAGACAAAGATAAATATTCGGATTCTCATTCACAGGTGGAGATGGAGCGGATTATTCAAGATTGGATCAAATCAGCTATTTCTGGTTGGTACATAATGTTAACAAGTAAGATTGACCCAGTAGCACAAGACAAACAATTTAGACAGCACAAAACCAAGAAATGGGAAACATGGCTCCTTTGTACAAGTGAGTCCCATATTTATATCAGAGGCTGCGTAGATCACAGCATCCGAATCTATTTGCATTGTGTCATCCTCGAAACTGAAACACATATGGAAATCTAGTGGAATATTGAAGCCAATCATTCCATGAGCATGTTTATATGGAGCCCCATCACTGATAATCAATGGAAGAAAAATCTTCATGTCATCTTCGAAAGTGACTTGAAACACAAATGGAAAGCAAGTGGAATATTAAGGTCAATCATTCCTTGAGCACGTTCATCTGAGGCACATTCACTGTATTTAAGCAGAGGATCCATATATGGTCTCTCCTAAAAATCGTGCAGCAACGGAAGGGTAAATAGGGTACAAAACAGGGTACAACCTGAGTGAATCGTCAATCAAATCTCATGCAGCCATTCTGGAAGTCTGACGACTTATCCACTCCCTGCATAGAATGTTGAATGATAACCACATGCTGAACTAATATGATGCCATATTCACCTTCCTGTGAAAGTACCCTTTTGAACCACGGTTGATTCTTCACCCTTGAGTCCAGAAGGTATTGATAAACCGACATTGATACAATCTGGCTCATTTGTAGCTAGAGGAGTTGGTTGTCATAGACATATTCAAATTCAAATTCAAATTCAGATATTGTTTATCTATACATGGTATAAGTCAGACAGGCAGTTGAAGAATAGCATGTTACTGCATCCTGCTGGCACTAATCTGGATGACTGAAGCCTACTCTACTTGTTTGCTCCATAGATGCGACATTGTAGATGGCATCACAACAATCGAAGTGAGGTAGGACCAGACTACTGTAAAAGGGGCTTAACTTGGACATGCGTCAGATGGCCGCTAACTTCTCAACAGATTTGGATTGAGCCTACTGAATATGATAAGTCATGGGGAGCTCCCTGTCCAGCACAACACCAAGTATATGAAAGATCCTCCTTGTTCTTGGTTCACATTGTTAATCTTAAATGAGTTTTGTTCTACCTCTGCCAATTGTGCTGATATGTCAGACGGGACAACCTTTCGTTTTTCCGTGTTGAGTGTCAACTTTCCGCACGTAGCAATCTATTCACCAAACTAAGTTCTATAGAGAAGGATGAGTGGGTTTGCATCAATCATAGCCATATCCTCGCTGTATAGAGTCACCTTTAGTTCTTCCAGATATTGAAATAAATCATTGATGTATGATATGAACAAGAGTAGACCAAAAATAGAACCATTCGGCTTGCCGCATTTCACTGACCACTCAGATGACTCAATGCCTTGGAATTTGGGACTTGTTTAAGTTCAGTTAAATGATTAGTGAACTATTCAGTTGCTGACCCACTAATGCTGGATTTTTAGTTAGTTCAGAATGGTCTGATGGTTCATCATGTCGAAGGCCTTCTCCAGGTGCAGGGAGACCACTTAGGTGATTTTCTTGTTTTCCATATTCATGAAAATCAAGTCTGTTGAGCTAAGGGCACAGCTTACAGTGATGTGGCCTTGTCTGAACCCGAATTGGGCCTCCGACAGCAGATTGAACTCGCCAGGTCTTCGTATACATGGGATGGACCATGTTCACCATCACCTTGCCAATCGTATCTCTAGGAGCATTAACCAGAGATGCATATCTACTCATCGTCATCTGTTGGTGTCAGCTAGGTTTCATTTAGTGTCAGTATTTCCATGTTCTTGAAAAAGATCTTTGGTATTCTCATATTGGATGAAGGCCTGTGCCAGACAACAATTCTATGTCTGTGGATGGTGAGCATGCATGATGGACATGAAGTCCTTCACAACACCACTGAAACAAGTTCCTCTCAATGGTTCGATGCTAGATAAGCAGGGCTGCGTCTGAATGATAGTTGCTTCATTGGTGAAGTTATCCAAATGAGGAGGAGGGGGAGGGGTGGGGGTGCTCGAGCGGAATCAATTAAGTTAATGGTGGTAGAGTGTCCTGTACATAAGATGGTCATGGCCCTGTGGCAGCCATGTTAAGATGCCTCACTGCATGATGAGTAATCTCTCTATCCATTGATTCCTCATTCACTATACAATTAGTTGGTCATTCGATCCCACCATACTAGTGATTGGTTTGGAGGCTTTACAGTGGATCGAAGAAACGAGAGCCAATAATAGGCCGTGACCCTCAGACAACTGTGTCGACGTGGAATGAAGGATGTGCACTCCAAGCCTCTTCACAGAATGCGCTCAATCGGTAATTTGATTATTTGATTGGGTAGAGTTTATTGTTCCGTTCAGCACCATATGCTATATTGAGACATGGAGAGCCAAACATGTATATGTATTCCATTCAATGAAGAATGAATGCATGTACATGTATTCCATTCATTGAAGAATGAATGCAGCACAAAGAATGCCCACAGCTGTTTTTGGTCTAGTGATGCCAGGTGTTGTACTTCCACATGATATTGGAGTTTCATCACAGATATGCATTCCTGTTTGTCATATGTGTCTATATATGGACTAGATTCTTTCCTGAATTTCCCCCCAAAAATCAGAAAAGTCGAATACATGTGCCCACCGTTTGGGCAGATGATATACAAATATAACAAGAACAGGTGTAGTCACCTGCCTAGAGAGCTGTAGGAAGGCATTCTGGGGGTTACTGAATATTGGCACTCCAACCTTTTTCCATTCATTTCAGCTAAAAACAGTATGAGAGCAGTTGTTAACTGCCTACATTGCAATTCACCTGCCCAAATTAGAATTATTGATTTGAACCAAAGAATTCCGATATCTGTGGATTTTTGGTGGGTAAGCACATTCAGATATATTATGAATAGTCATGATAGAATCATTCCTAAGTTTTAAGCCAATCCAATTGACATGACATTGCAAGTTATGATCTCATGTTTCTGTGTGATCGTACAGTGGAATCAGAAACTTGTAGTAATGCAAGCGTTTACAGAGAACTCATTCTCAATGAGCCAGTCTCCTATAGAAAATGTCAAATTATGATTTTTTTGAGTGACAGCATAACAGCTTCACAATGTTGTGGTGTCATTCTTGAAGCCAACTGTGCCTTGTGCCAGCCACCGAATGCTTCGCAATTGGCTCAATGAAATACTGACTATTGGTCACAAAGCAATGTCACAGGCCTCATGCACATTGATGCTATGGAATCAGAAATCAAATAGTGAGGGATTCGGTAGGGGCTAATCAAACCAAGGAATGCGTCTTACATAACAATGGGGCATGTCATCATTAAGCAGATTGCCAACTCTTTAGATCTAAACGAATCAGTTCATCATCTGCTTGCAGATTGAGTGGGTTGTTCATAGAGTTAGTAATAGAGGACCGTCAGAATTTACCATAATTAATTCCGGATCTTCCACATATCCACACAATTAGAATGTGAAACTTTCAGACTCCTTCAGGAGGTATGCAGAATATAACAAGTTGTATGCAACAATGTAGGCTTCTATCTGGATTGCTATTGTGGACTTCTTGTAGTGGTTGTAAATGAGATGTGCTTTATAAGCCTGCCTGGTTCGACACTGGTTGAAATATTTCTTCTCGTTACAGAATTAAGAATTATGTGACTATACGACAACCATAATCAATCCTCAACACAGCTGGTAAATGATCCAAAATATTTACTTTCTGAAGGTGATTCATACCATCACCGAGTCTTTTGATGAAAAAGTTAGCAGGACTGTGGTGATTTACTTGTATATGCACCCTGTATATTGCGCTGCCATATGCTGCGCTACATATCAGGTCTATTCTGCATGGTGAACAATCTATCACTTGTCAGGTATATCTGATACCATGATGATAGTTGTCAAATTCATTGATATTTGCAAGCGCGTAATGAATATAATACTTATAACAAGATAAAAATCTACATGAGCCTGTGGGCAAAAACCATGGAAATGTCTAACTGTTCCTGAAATGTATTGTTAGGGTCAAACTGCTCTTATAACCCTCCCCGCCCCATTCCCACACATGCCATGCCCAAGTATTTCTGTGGAGCTTCCATCACTAGAAATTTTGAGCTTAGAGTCATGGACTATTCAGGATTCCATCTACCAAGAATACATCATGCTACCAAAAACTATGAGCAAATTGTCAGAATCATAATTTGGTTGTGTCAGTTTGCATGACCATACCATGAAGAACTGGAAAGTATGTCTCAATAAATCTCTGATATGAGATGGAGTTGGCTTTTTTTCAACAGAATAAAGCATCATGGTGAATTTCACCTCCGCCGCAACAATCACCACTACCACCCCCCCCCCCCCCCCCCCCCCCCCCCCCCCCCCCCCCCCCCCCACCCCCCACCCCCCCCC